>JAJMIV010000032.1:0-48947 GCA_030563445.1 Metschnikowia gruessii
ATAAAAAGATTTGTAGCTTTTATGAACATTTTGTGTTTGCTTCTTCTTGAACAAGGCCCGAAAGTAAGATGCGAAAAGTTGAAAAGCGCGCCCAGCACGTGATAAATATCACCTGAATATCATGTGATCTTTCCTAAAACTCCCGTGAATTCGTATAAAATGTAGAATTTTACCCCTTAAAACATTGAAAATAAATTTAAGGTTGGGTATGTACTATTGTAATACCCGTTGGTTTGTATGGCCAAATTTTTACATTTATAAAGTTCCTTGGTGAGCTCTAATAATTATTTACACGTATTTTGTATCCAGTTAGCGAGTTATCAATTTAGCGCGATATCCAGTTAGCGAGGTTCTTCTAGCTTTCTTCTGCGAAAAACGTTTCGCAGTGGACTCCGTGGAATTCCCGTCGTGTCCTGCTCAAAAGCCATATCACCAACCCCTTTTTGCCAACACTAAGGACCCACTTTCGGAAAGGCAAACCAACCATCACACGATTTTACTCATTGTTGTCAGCTAGTTTTCATATACAGAACTTCTTCATTTCTTCCTCTGCATTAATTGTGATTCATTTTCTCTATGCTTATTTTCCTTTGGGTATTCTTTCTGTGTATCGATCCAAAATTCTTGAGTATGCAAGCTCAAAGTATGTTTTTTTTTTGTCCAAGACATTAATATTCCAATTATTTGTTTCAGATGATGTAATCTATAATATAATATTCGTTCTTCAATGGGAACTTACTATGGAGAACTTTGAATGCGTAGCAATATAGAATTTGTATCTGTGTCTGACTCAATTACCTCACCAAAATCACTACATAGTTGTAGTTCTCAAACACGTGTCAACCTAAATTGGTTAAGGTTCAAAACCCTTTGGATAATGCCAATTGCTTTTTATATCACATGGACTCTGCCCATTTTACCACGGCCACGGAACCCTAACATCGATAAATGCCTATGCACCAGTCCACAGAGATCACAAACTCCCAACGACGAAACTGAACAAACTGGATTATGATGACCATAAATTGTACCCCAAAGATATTTATTATGAAACTATATATAAAGCAAAGAAAACTTAGCAACAGTAATGGACATGCACCTTTTGCAACCTTCCCAACAATGGCGGCATCATATTGGATCACGTTATTTCTAGACTCTCTCGTTGAACCGGAGCACTCTGGTCTGCCAGCAAATGCTTTTTTTCCCAGTCAATATCCAACCTCCCCATGCTTAACTATTTCCTCATTATGTTTCCTACTCTGGGGCTGGCTCCTCACCACCACCTTCATCTCCTGTACCAGCAGAAACACGCAGCACGACGTAAAGAGCATGTATTGCACCAGGGAACCAAAAAAGAAGAGTCAAGAATATGTTGATTATCACAGTCGAGTTGACAGTACCTTCTGCGATGTAGACAGCAACAGGGGGAAGAATGACAGCTATAAGAAGTTAATAAACTATATCGATGTAATTGTTTTCTAGTCATTGTTGTTCACATACCACAAACTGCTGCGGAGTATTGCCAAGTATCGGAGTCCTCACTCATTTTAGCTAGTTACTATAGGGAAAAGAGAAGTAGGTATGGTTCAGAAACATGGGGGAATTCTCGCAATTTATAGGAAAAGGATGCAAACTGCCACAAAGCTGGGACAGTGCTTAAACACCAAACTGATTAATTTAGTAAATGAAGACCAGTCTAAACAAAGTATCTGACAGGTCCCTTGTGTCTGACTGATAATTATTGATATGATTATTTAGTAAATCAATTCTGACTTTCCACAATTTTTTTGCGTGGGGGACTCACGCTTGTATATGCAACAGCCTTTGGGTGCAAATCCCGGGCGTTGGTATTCGTGCACTCCCCGGATGGCCCGTGGTGAACGATAGACGGATGCGATATAGGACCCAACTAGGGAATCTTGCATAAACGGCCGAACTTACACCATCATTTTTTTTTATTGAATTAACAAGAAACAAGAAACAGGAAACCCAATGCGATTACTTAACCGGAAAACGCTGCCCGGGTTTGATCAAACACCTTCAACCGTTAAATAACGCCATTTTATGTGTCAGTAACTTCGCGATTCCGTTGCAAACTGATGGATTCTCCCTTAAACACTATTTTGCGCGCACTCATATCGATAGAAAGACCTAGAACAGAGTATTCAGTGAAGTCTGGAAATCTCCGTTGGCCGCCAGTATAGATGGAATCGGAGTCCAAGAAATCCAAAATCTCTTCTTTGTGAGATGTGATAGTAGCCCAATTTTCCTCATCAAAAGGTACTTCAGACTCATCATAATCAAAAACTCGGGGTAGGAGCATATCTCTTGCCTCATTTTCCTGTACTAATTTTTGTTGAACTTTTCTCAAGGCGGGAACACCAATAAATTTCCGGTCTATTCCTTCGCAGGAAAAAGGATTGAATGCGATCTTGAGTTTAAAAAGTCCCAGCTGATATTCCAGTATTGCGTGCTGTATCAATCCCAACTCCAGGGTATTTTGATCTTCAAAATTCAACCGGAGTTCTTGGAGTTAATGGGGTAAATTTACTCGCAATACCCGGGTGAGTCCGGTAAGCTCGTGTTTAGAACACCTTTTTGTATGTGTAATAGAAAGATTCTGAAGACGATTCGTTTCCTTTGTGATATCATCCAAGAACTTGTGCACGCCGTATTTCTCAGGTTTCATGCCTTTAGGTGTGAAATAGTGGCGGTATGTGATTTCAAGCGTTTGCAATTCATTGAGTGGTAGGGCTTTGTACAGAACATCCACTACTGTATCAATACTCGCATCGGGGAATTCTCCATCGAGGCCTAACGCCGTAAGGTTCAACGGAGTTGCTCCTTCAACGAAAGGAACGAAAAAATTCAACCAAATTGGAAAACCACCCAGAATTTCCTCTTTCGTATAATCATCAAGGTTGCAATTGTAATTCTTGGCTTGAAAAGTTAACTTCCTTAATGTTCGATGACTTCCTTCGGCAATAACTTCATTGCCAAGGTCTTCAAACTGGATATATCCCATTGGGGTATAGCCAATTTTGAGCTCAACGAGATTTTTGATAAAAGTCAGGTAACCGTATTGAGGGGACTTCAGTATTTGTACAGTCTCGATATGTTTTCCTCTTATTTCAATCAGTTTCTTTATATTCAAAGACTCCAATTTCATATCATTCAAACTCAAGCTGATGCAGCTGCGGAGACTAGACAGTGCGGTACCACCCTCGTCGCCTACTACTATTAATGACTTAATTAGCCCTGATATCGTCTTGGTTTGACGTACAACTCGCATGAACATTTCAGCCTTTTTCATTGATACAATCGTGAAATATTCCGACTGTTTCACCGCCATTGCAGGCGAATCCACGTAAGACTGACTCATGATCACGATCTTTGGGTATAATCGCAAATAAGCGAGGTTTTGGAAAAATCTTGACACCAAACAGATACGAAGCAATCCCCGTTGATCCAGAAACCCCACAATGAACTCCAAGAATTTTGCAGAAAGCTGATCTTCAGTTAACTGAGTAGAGCTGCTGGACCTGGATTTCTTCTTTACCCGCTGGTGCGTAAACAGTGGTGGAGCTATGCGTTTCCTTTCCAAAGGACCATTGAGGCCTTTAGTTGGCGTCAACTCCGGCATTTTCGTTTATTGGATTTTCTTTTAGAGCCTATTTGGTAAAATCGCGGATTCGGGAATTAAGATATTATTTTGAAATGTGTGGTTGGTGTGGAAATTTGGGCGAGTATTTGGAATGTGTGCTGAGTGCAACCACCGCTCAGTTGCGAAACTGTCCTCGCGTTTACGCACCTGGTCATAAATTTATTCCCGAATACTTCTTTGGGTATGTATATGCCAGATGTCACTTTTATTTACCTTTTGATCAAAACCTTTGATTATTTTGAATAAACGATGACTTTTTGTTTTTGAGATCAACCTGAAGTTGGTTTATTGATCTGCCGGACCTCGTATTACGAGAGAAACGTTATGTCCCACTTCGCACCAACCATCATTATCATAACTAATAACTCGCACATTCGGCAACAATATTCTCTGTTCTAACTCAATTGAGCAAATCACCCAGATTCAAGAAACAATACTTGGTATGGATGTGTCTTTATAGCAGGCTGCTACGCAATGTTTTAGGGGTTTGATTGAAACTTACAGAAAATAGTGAACCTTCACCAAAGAAATATGGCCCTAAGGAAGATGTCCCATCTACACTTGTCGCGTCAATTAAGATAGTTCACAACTTATATACCCTGCTTACCCAGAACTGCCGATGCCGTTCTTAATTCTGAAAACAGCAGATAAAAAAGTACTTTTCAATTGCAGTAACACGCATTCACTGGCTAGCAAATAGATCCCTTGTTGTCAGTACCATAATGCCCCCAATGGCTTTTCCTTACTGAAACATCTTCCTAATCCTCCAAACTAATTGCTTTCCCATTGAAAAGTATACTGCGCTGCTTCATGTTTATGTCGAGCCCGGCCACAATGTACTCAGTAAGAAAAGGTAAATTATTCGAACCACCACTATAAATAGGGTCGAGCTTCAAAAATGTCAATATTTCATTTTTGTGCTTTTCCACTTTCCTGAAAAGCTTCTCAACAAGAAATGGCCTGGGTTTGTCCGAATCAAAAATGCTAGGTGAAAGTTTTTCTCTTTTAACCAGATCTTTTCTAATTATCTGCTCCATTTGTCTAAGGAAAGGAATGTCAATAGGGCTGAAACTTGCAGCATTGGACGCGGAGGGGTTTAACGCCAACTTAAGCTTGACAAGACTCGCCTGATAAGTTAATATTGTCCTTTGGATGATTTTCACCTCCTCAGTAGACTGGTCCTCAAACTTGATTACAAGCTGTTTAAGTTGATTGGGTATATTTTTTCGCAATATACGTGCGAGTACGTGAATCTCAGGTTTAGATAACTCAGTTGTATGAGTAATGGAAAGGTTCTGAAGCCGAGGCACGTTTCTGGAAACCTGCGCCAAGAACATTTGCAGACCATCTTTGTGTGCATCTGCTGGGTGGCTTAAAACATAATGGTTGAATTTTATGTCAAGCGTCTGCAATTTGCTGAGTCTTACTGCTTTGTAAAGGGTACGGGCCGACTTATCGTCCGCGTCATTCCAAAATTCGCCACTGATACACAATGATCTTAGATTCAACTGAATTTTTTGTTCTGCGAAAAGCTCGAAAAATTTTACCCAGAAGGGCCTGCCAGCATTCTCCATTTCTCCTCTTGGCATAAACATAATACTAACGTCAAGATTCTCGGTATCAAACGCCAATCTCCGAAGCTTACGATAACAATTCTGCTCGATCATTTCAAGAGCAAGCTCGTCCATGTCATAGAACTTATCTTCGAGTCCTCGATAAGTTATTTTGAGCTCAACGAGATTCGAAGGGAAAGTATTCAGATCTTCCAAGTAGATGGACATTCTTTGTACTGTTTGAAGAAATTCTCGTGGGATGTTGAATTTTTCCGCGCAATGGAATGAGTCCAAGTGTATATTTGGTAGAAGTCGAGTGAGATAGGACAGAAGGTCACAGAAATCTTCATCGGATTCTCCATCGGATTCTTGCTCGGATTCTTCAGCAGATTCTTCAGCAGATTCTTCAGCAGATTCTTCAGAAGAGTCTTCAGAAAATTCATCAGAAGATTCTGATTTGCCTGAGACTTCATCTTCGAGTTCGGTTATTGTTAAAGACTTGATTAAAGCTGCTATTTCGATATTCGTAGTCACGGTACTGAGAAACTTTTCCATATTTTTATACAGCACAACCGTGAAGTATTCGGAGTTTTGAATTGGTATTCCGGGCTTTTTGAAGTACGCTGGACCCAAGATACTTATATTCCGATATAACTGATTATAGCTGGGCCATTGTAGGGCCTTAGAAACCAGGCAAAGGCAAAGCAATTCAGGCTGGCTAAGATATTCCAAAATATTCCCCAAAATTTCCTGGGGAAGCTGGTGCAAAGATAACATGCTTGATGTGGTTTTTGTTTTTTTCGCCTGTTGGTCGACACAATGTGTTTCTGAAAGTACTCGTTTATGGTTCAGATCTGCACCCATGGGTGTATTACTTTCTGCAGACATTCAATTGGTAAAGTGTTTTGAATATGAGTGGTGAAAACTCGGGTGGTAATGCGAACAAATCGTGAGATACTGGCAGAATACATTGACTAAATATGTGGGGTTACCGGTTGAGGGCCTTGGTTTATGGAATGTGTGATGCAAGTCACGTGACGTGATCATGCCGTGGCAAGCTAGCGTCGTGACATGCTAACGCCTTACTGAGACAATAGACTTACTGGATACAATGCCGAAGCGGGCCGGCCAAGTGGCATGGAGGAGTCCGCCCACTTTAGTGTCTACAGGAAGAGTTTTTTTTTTTTTTTTTTTCCCCAGGAGTAATTTCTTCCCTTTTTCCTCTTTACGGATTCTTCATACACTGTGGTACCGAATTCTCCTAGGTATTGTATAATTTGTATACACTTGAATAGAGAGACGAATAATTGAAACATACAGTAACCATACACACCAATTTCTCCAATTTCGCAAGGGCCTTCTATTGAGGCACAAATCGCGCTAAATTGTAACTACTCTATTGTCTTCATATTTCTCACTTCCAATAACCACAGCTATGTCTTAAATTCTGGTATTTCTCGGGATACATCTTGTAGACTGGGATATCTTGAGATGGATTAGTTAATATTGAAGAAGGTAAAAATTCATTAACTGGGAAACATAACAAAGGTTTCATTATTATCTGACCCGTTGGGAGTGCCCACTCTTTCTAACCCTTCACTACCGCGAAGATGGCACTTCGGGTTTTCAAGCAATTAATCAATACAGTCTCTTTACTATACTGTTTGTTTAAATAATCTGCTAAACTGAAGCTTTCCTGTGGCCCATTTGTCTTAACAATATGTTCATTGGAGTATTATAAAAGACAATTATTACCTCTCGTGATCTAAAATTCCTCAATAATCACCCCGAGAAGCGTACTTAGCTAGTCAAATAAATGCTTCCGTCTCCTCCTTCTGTGAGAATATATTTGAAAGTGCTGATCCACATTATACTATATCAGATCAAGTATTTTACTTCCCTTATTTTTTAAGAAACATATCGGAAATTGAACTATATAACATAATCTATTCAATTAAATATGAATTAATTTCAGAAAATCCCCCACTGAGAGTGGGGCCACTCTCGCCTAATTCGGAAAATAATGTGCGCATTCATAGGTCGCGGGATTTTGTATGGCCGCAAGTTGTCCGAAGAAACCGTTGCTGGGAACCTCTAGAACATATTTGACTTGTGATAAACTGCGAAAATGATCTATCAGTTCGGTGAATATTATAATAAAAACATTCCCACTGGCATTTTCCATATGTATCAACCAAAAACAAATTACATATTTCGATTATTCTTAATGAGAATGGTTGTTGATTCGGACCTCCCAGACCAATTTTTTTCGTCACGTGGATCCATGGTCATGAGCTCTAGGCCTTTTCTTGGTTATGAGAACTGACCTCCACGAAAATATAGCCGCAACCCATTTGCTCTAATTGCTTCGGTAAATAGTGGTTGCATCTTCTGGGTGTAGAATTACATGTAAAGAGGAATGTCTTATTTTTTTTATTGAAATGCCGCCATTGCGTCAATGTCATAAAGCACAATATTTGCGGCTCAGCTATAATTATACTCTATTCTTGATGCTTGACATCTCCTCCCATGACATGTATCAGTATACAGTGTTCAATGCAATTTTTTATTCGTTGTTTGTTACTTTTTATTTGACAAAAGGAAACCTTTTTACACCCCCTAGAGAGACATAGTCAATGGGGCCTCAAGAAAGAAATCTCCGTTCGAGCCGGCATCGCCACCAAACCCGTAGTTGGACCCCATTCTATAGTTACCTTGAGAGGCATCGGTGGGAAGTGAGTTGTCGTCCGGGCCGGCAAGCAGCATCAGAGGGTTCATGTCGAAACCAAAGTTGGCGCCCATGAAGTTGTCGCCAGAAATTGCCCCGTTATTGTTCATGCCCGCATGATCACCAAGCTTGCCGTCGAATTCTTGTTTGGGATGGTGGGAGCCATACATTTCGCCATTATTGCCAAATCCATTGGCCCCGGAATTTGGCCGTGATGGTGCAGGGTCGAAGGGCAAACCATCCAATGGAGCATCCGCTGTGAAATTGAGTCCACCATTCACGTACATGTTGCCTCCAATCATCTCGTCCAAGAAATTGGCGTCATTCGGTATGATGTCATTCATCGGGTCCAGCTTTTGCATCATCATTGCACCATTAGCCATGGGTCCAGGGCCACCCAAGCCATTTCCGGGCATACTGCTGCGCCCAGGCACCATTGATAGATTTCCTCCCATTAGTCCTGGTTGCGGGCCGGTTAAGCTTACTTGTCTTGGTGTGGGAGCTTGCGACTGTTGATGCTGTTGGTTCTGATGCTGATGTTGGGGTTGATGTTGGGGTTGATGTTGGGGTTGATGTTGGGGTTGGTGTTGGTGTTGAGATTGATGCTGAGATGGGTTTTGGCCCTGAGGGTGATGTTGCGGCTGGTTTTGGAGGTGCTGATGTTGCTGCTGTTGTTGCAACTGAAGAAATTGCTGTTGTTGCTGGAGTGCCTGTTGGTGCTGAAGAAACTGATTCTGTTGGTCTGCTTGTTGAGGTGTTCCAGGCGGCTGTGTTTGTGGCGTATGCTGTGGGTTGTGCAGTTGGTTCTTGGGGGTTTGCTGCTGAGCCAAGTTCTGTGGAAGTACTCCGCGGGTTTCCACAATCTGCGGCATCAGAGCAAGCCCACCGTCGTTGGGAACACCACGTTGAGGACCGTTTTCCTGGTGATACGCTTCGGGTAAGAGGGGAGAGTTTTCCCACAGTGGAGTATTGGGCTGGGCACTTCTGTTCAGAGAAAGCCTCCTTGTCGACATACTACGTCCATTCGGGCCATTCGGGCCATTTGCAGCTGGTGCAGCAGATGCAGCAGATGCATTTCGGGGCACAACCAAAGGAGCCACGCCGGGAACAAGAATCGGCAGCCCCTTGTTTGCGGGTTTGGCATGGGCCGGGGATTTACGGACCTTGGCCTTGACTTTGGGTGCAGGTCTTGGAGTTGGCGCCAGAACAACCGCCACAGGCTGAGCGGGACCTTGTCCTGGACCAGGCCTCACGTTTACAGGAACCTTAAAAGTCTGCTGGTTCGCCCACAGTCGAGCAGCTCCTGTGTTGGGTATACTGGTCATATTTTGAGGGTTTCCAGCAACTACAGACGCGGCCTGGGTCGTGTCGTCCCAGTTTTTAACGGGCATGTTGGAAGGCATGGCACCCGGTAAGCCAGGGCCAGTGGGCTGAGGTTGTGGGTTTGTGCCAGCAAAGTTGTGCAAACTTAACAACAGGCACCACCAATCATAGAAAAAAGAGTCTTGCACGTCACCCAGAAACCGGAGACTGGCCTCTTTCGTCAAGGCATTTGCTGTCTGTGAGCACCCACTCTGCACGAGATATTCGTGAAGGTGGGCAAGAAAGGTCTCTCGCGAAGCTTTTGGCGAGAGGTCGCCTTCGGTGTATCCGTTCATTTATGGGAAAGTTTTGGGAAGAATGGTTTGGAGACTGAGAAGCGATCACGATATGAATGATAATGTTTTTTTTTTGCGTTTAATGACTAAATTTTTTTTTCTTCTGTCAATCCAAGCGGCTATTTTCCATTAGAGGTCAGGTCCACAGGCGACAAAAAGGAGCTTGGGAGGGATTGGGGACAGATGTTGTGTGGTGTGATGGATGAGAATTGTGGGTGATGGCTCCACCTGACAGGTATGTGAGATAGGAAGATACCTAAGGACGGCAGCACAACAGCACGGCTCAGAGTTCGCGAAAGAAATGAAAGATAAAAAATGGAAACGAACCGCAGGAATAAACCAAAAGATAAAACAAAATACCAACTGGTTTAATGAAAAGAGAAAAGAATGAAATTCTTCAACAGAAAGAATAAAAAACCTTCGGGCCTGAATCTTCCTGGATAATAAAGCCCGCAAAAGAAACCGGGAATCTGGCAATCGGGTGCACTCTGGGCGTCGTTTCTGGGCCCAGCGATTCCTGTCGAGGTCACCATGCCTGTCTATCGACGTGACAATATGCCTGCCTGCCTGACTGAGTGCCGGTTAGGGTGCGAAAATGCGAGAATTCGAGAATTCGAGAATGCTAGAGTGGTACCATGCCAGAATGCCACGATGCAAGAATGCAAGAATGCAAGAATGCCGCGATGCCATGATGCCACTATGGCCCTTCGCGCCGCGTGGTGATAGTCTTTTGGTTCACGGACGTTGTACTGCAACAGCGCTCGCTTTTTGGCCCTATGATAAATATTCTCACTGATTTTGAACGGAATATCTGAACAGGGCGCGCAGCTGCTGCCTGCCTTTCTGTTAGATTGTCTGCCTGCGTGCTGCCAGCTCCACTTGCCTTTCAAGACAAAGACAATGAACCAATTCCCTTTTGGGATAAGGGGCCATTGTTCGGAGAAAAATATAAATGTGGAGTATCATGGCGGGGCGCAATCTCTAAGCCTCTAAAGGGGTGAAAAAATTTAAAAAGGAGGAGAACGCAATCTCCAATAAAAGTGCCTTGAAATTGGGTGTGTTTTTTACTGGGTGGTGTTCTTGTTCGTACGGTATTAGGTGACTGGGCCTGAGAGGGCACGTCTATTTTTCCTACCGAGCCGTAAAACGGGCTCCACAAAGAGCTCCACAAAGAACCCCACAAAGGGTGTATTTACATGGGATTGTTTTTTTTTTTGGTGTGTTTTTGTTAGTTGTTGTTTGTTTTTATTTCTTTGCCTTCATTCCTTTGTCCCTTCTTTGTTGAACCAACCACTTTGACTTCTTTGCAGCCGTGATTGTTGAACGTTTTCTTCCTCACCCACCGCCCCACCTCAAAAACTGGGACCATCTCAGTGACCTTCTCCGCACCCTCCTCTTGTCTGCGACCTCTCGTCCCCACTACCAAGAACCAACCGTGGTTCCACATCTAATATTTGAGTGGAGCCTTCCTTGTCTTTCTATTTTATCCTGGTATGGTCGTCGTCAAACTCTATTTTATTGATCATTTCCTGACTCTATTCGCCGTCAACATCTTATTTAATTTGATTTTGCAATACAATTGTTTTTTTTTTTTTTTTTTTTTTTTTTCTTTTGCCTCTGTAGATCTTGACAAAACGCCTTCCCATTGTTCTGGTGCCGGGTATCGGTGCCGGGCATTGATGCACAATTTCCATTCTCCGCATCTTGGAGTGCGTGAATTAACCCGCAAATTCACTTTCAAAGATTCCATTCCACCGTGTGCTCAATGTTGTAATTCTACTCCCTAAAAAATTAAACTCTTCGAGTGAATAATCTAAAGGTTTACGCATGTCTATTTTTTATGCGATGGTATCTGCTCTGATTATTTGCATTCACACTTAATCTACACTTTTTTTTCTTTCTTTTTTTTCTCTGATTTAGCGCCGGTTTCTCTATTGCAACCTCACTTCCAAAGTGCAACGTCGGTGGGTGCAACCTTCTTTGTAGGGAAAATCTTTTGGCTCTGCCCGCGTGGCATTAAAAAATCCCGCTATTATTCCTGCCTAAATATCGGCATTAGTGACTAAATATTTAATCATAGTGCAATTCATTTCTAATCCGATTTTCATCTATGACAATCGAACTTTTTATGTGCTCGTCAGATTTCACTTATTTTGCTCATTTTCCACTTGCTCAACTTCTACACACATGATAGGTCAGTGCTACTCCTTGTGAACCTTAATTTGTTTCTGATGTCCTTATTTTCGAATTCGATAGCAATGGGGCCCCGATGTTTTTTTTTTCTTTACTGACTGATCTCACTGGAGTCTGACAGTATGGAAAATTACCCAACCATGACGTCATCGCACTTGCTCAATACGTTCTAGAAGGCCAAGACGTGCCATTACATCATACATCTGTATGAAAGGCCCATTAAAATAAATGATCTACTAGAAGATAAATTGTAAACGTGATAGAGACTAAGCCCCTTTTTTAATTCGTTATAAATATCCCGTATTTCTTTACAACTTCGTGCCCAAGTTCACGTGCACGGCCTTGGCCTCAGTGTACATCTCCAAACCATACTCACCCAACTCTCTGCCAACACCAGACTGCTTAACACCTCCAAATGGAATGTGGTGGTCGGAGTCGTTGGAAGAGTTGATCCAGACCTGGCCAGACTCGATGTCAGAAGCCATGTTGTGGGCAACTGTGATGTCCTGTGTGAAGATGGCTGCACCCAAACCGTAGTCGGTACCGTTGGCCAACTCAATGGCCTCCTCGTCGGTGGAAAACTTACCCACGGCAACAACAGGGCCAAAGATCTCCTCCTTGACGATTCTGAAGTGTGGTTGCACATCAGCAAAGATGGTTGGCTTCACGTAGTAACCCTTGGCAAGGTCACCGGTGGTGTTGGCCTCACCTCCCAAGATAACTCTAGCACCTTCCTTCTTTCCGATATCAAGGTAACTCAAGATCTTCTCGTAGTGCTGCTTGGACACTTGTGGGCCCACAACAGCATCCTTGACGAACATGTCGTCTTGCTTGTAAGCCTCGGTCACGTGCTTGGCAAACTCAGTCAAGAATTGCTCGTAGATGGACTCGTGAACGTAGATTCTGGAGGTCGAACAGCACACTTGTCCTTGGTTAAGCATGATACCAAAGGCACCCCATTTAACGGCCTGCTCAAGGTCAGCATCGCCTCTAATGATAAGAGGAGACTTACCACCACACTCCAAGGTGACAGCCTTCAAGTTAGAAGTGGCAAGCTTGGCCACCACACGACCAGTGGCGGTGGATCCAGTGAAGGCAACCTTGTCGACGTCCAAGTGCTCGGCCAAGGCCTTACCGGCAGTGGCACCAAGACCAGACACAATGTTGACCACACCAGGAGGAAAGCCTGCTTTCTTGAATAAGGTGGCAAAGTACAAGATGGACAATGGAGTCACCTCGGAAGATTTCAAAATCACAACATTACCGGCAGCCAAAGCAGGGGCCAACTTCCAGGTTGCCATGAGCAATGGGTAGTTCCATGGGATGATCTGAGCACACACTCCGTATGGCTCGTGCACGGTGTAGGCCAACTTCTTTGGGTCTTGCGAGATGACTCTGCCGTGTACTTTGTCGGCCCAGCCGGCGTAGTATCTGAAAACGGCAATCACCTCCTCGACATCGTAGTAGGCATTGAGGTGTCTAGTCTTACCAGAATCCCAAGCCTCCATGTCGGAAAGAAGCTCCAATTCCTCCTTCAAGATGTCCACCAACTTGAACAAGAGGTTTGCTCTCTCGACACCAGAAGTCTTCTTCCACTTCTTGAAAGCAGCACGAGCAACTGGCACGATCTCATTGATGTCCTCCTCTTCGGCTGCGTACACAGTTCCATTGACCTCTCCGGTGGATGGGTTAATGGAATCAATGGTGTTACCAGCCTTGGGCTTGATGAACTCGTTGTTCACGAACAAACCAGAAGGTTGGATAAACTTCTTGCCACTAGGCAACGTGACCTCGTATTCTAAAGGAAGAGACATTATGTAAGGTGAATACTTTTGATTTAAAGCTAGAGAGAAAAAGAAAAGAAGAAAAAATCGTCCGGCTGAAATTTCAAAGATTTCCTCCTGCTATTTGAACCCCACAACCACTACAGTCCATTCTAGGTACCGTCGGCCACTCCAGCCCGTTATCAGGCTCTACGCACGCCTTCCTATTCTGGAATGTTCAACCGATACGAAAGCGGGTTTTCCGCAATCTTGGGGCCACAGTGGCGGCTTTTCACGTGCACGAGTGCGGACGCGCGCCCAAAAACCCGCTATCAACTGCCTCTCTTGAATAGCTTTTTCGTTTTGTCCATTGAGTACGGATAATTTTTTACTTAGTCAAGTGGGATTTACTCGAGAATATTTGATGTTTATTTGTCGCAGCCATGTGAGGGCGCCTGAATTGAACTGGGTTGGTTTTTCTATGCTTTTCTGGTTACGATGACGTCAAATATGGAACTCATTTACCAAGAAATTACTTAATCGCACCAACTGTAAATGCTCGTCTTTGGCCGGGGTGGACATTTCTTCGGCCGGTGTGGACATTTTGTTGGCACCGCGCCAATTCCTATCTTAATTTCTCTTCAAAAAGCACTGGTCTGTGTTTTTAGTTTTAAATTTTGCTGAACCAAAATTGTGCGGGATTTAATTTAATTGGTTACTGACACAAATTGCGCCCGAGAGAATAGTAAATAGTCACAGCCAGGAAGTGACAATCTCTCTGGACTCTGTCTTAATGGACTCGGGAGCTCTTTGACATTCTGTCTATACAAACAGACTTCACCGTTGTGGTATCCACATTAAACGATAATTTGGTATTTCAATTCAACTAAAATACCGAAAAAAATTAATTGTCATACAAAAAAATACAGTGCTATTATGAAAAGTAATTATCAAAAAGTCATGTTCCTGCTCACGGGCGAATATTTAAATCACGCGAATTCTTTCGTTTTCTCGTTTAATAAATCAAAAGGCCCAAACCCAACCTTTTCGGCTGATTCAAAATTCAAGAGCTTCTGGTCCAGATTTTTAGTCAATTATTTACATCTCAGGCATGTTTTCATGGGGCTTTTAAAACTAAAACAACCAGTCTTCTTGGTCCGGGAGTTGGCTGCCCGAAACTTGAAGATTCCTTTTTACGTCTTTAGTCTTGTATTCAAAAGTGGCTCTGATAATGGCAGGGACAAAATCAAGCCGCTTAAATTCAGCTTCATACAGAACCACCCTATTCCAGAGAAATAAAATCGCTTGTGCATTGCCCTCTGCCAGTAAATCGAGCCCTCCGCGTGGATTATACAATGCCAATGCCCTTATATTTAGTTGCATCATTTTGGAAAGCAGAACGTGAGACTGGGCGTGAGCAGGTATATAATACGATATGAGGACAATATAATCTGACATCATCTGAAACATATGCTTGACAAATTGAAACTGGTCCAAACTGTTACTGGGCGGATCTGACCAGTCCAATAAACTTGCAACACTGTCAATATCTCTTCCGATCTGTTCCACTTGGCTTTCAAAAGCAACATCATCAAAAGTTGATATGGTCAAAAAAGATTTCAATTGGTTATAAAGCTTTTCCAACTCATAATTTTCCTGTGAGCCCTTTCTCTCGGGGGAAATTGTGCCAATACTTGATGTCATTTTTCTGTTTCCAACGTCAGTACTGGCTTCACCAGCATTGTTAATGCCTTGTGGAAACGGTTCCAGGTCATCCCTTCCTCCCAAGTAATTGACTTCGTTAATTGGAATCGGCTCACCGATGACAGAAAAGGAAAATAGAGCAGTTAAAAGTGTTGATTTCCTCATTTTTTTTTTTTTTGTTAAATTTCGATGACTATGGATTTTCGGCAGCTAGTTCAAGAACCCTTTTAATGTTTTTTGCTGCGATGAACTAGTATATTGCTTTATTTCGTTTGACATCAATGGGCTATGCTTACGAGAAAAACCCTGACACATACATAACATTCCAATGAAAACTCGCAAAATTCGCTATGTGGTGGAATAATTCCCCAATTTGTGAATTTAGCATTACTCAAGCAACTGAAAAGACCCCCGCTTTTCTATGAAAAAAGGTTGGTTTCCGAACCTCAAAAAGTATGACCTTTCCCATTATAATGCAAATACAACAAACCCAAACCAATCAGTGCACTGAGGCACTCGATTATTTTTATGGTTTTATTTTAAAGGTGGAGACAAAATTATGTTAATTTTACTGTCAGAATAATCAAAATGATGGCTGTAAAAAACGCTTTGATATAGTCTCTTCAAATGCCAATATTGCATATTTGTAAACCTTCCTTGGTTTGTTTTATAAGCGGAGGAACATTTATTTTACTCTAAAGGGCTCAAATACTCAATGAATTTTACCGTGGAATCTTCACCATACTCAATAGTTTTTAGGTGCTCTCCTCAGAAACAACACAAGCAAGGGGCTTAGTATGAATATCCCCAGCCCATTAACAATAAATCTCTTTTTGTGTATCCCATATTTTATAAGCATATGACTCTTTCGTAGCTCTCCAGATAAATTATAATATGGAGTATCTTTTGTCTCCATTTTATTCGACAGAAATATATTTAAATTAGGGGCATATATTGCTAATAAATCTATAGGCGGTCTACGCGAAGGTTAAGTTTCAATGCAAGTTGCCATATACCATTCAAAGTTTGTAGTTGACGGGTTGAGATATCATCAAAAGCATTCTACAAGATGATAGTCTTTGTTCTCCACATTATTTCAAGATTAAATTCTACATATACGGCCAATAGATCCTTATCAGTTTGGGTGTTTCTCTAGTGTCTCTTCATGACTCACTGTGCGAATGATTTCGCCCAGCCTGTTATCTCTCTAGAACATGCCTCCTCTGACTCTGACTCTGAATCTATACAAAAACCCCACAAAACAAAGAGCAGAAAGAGTATCTAATGTTATATACATATATACATATTATTCTCTTTTTGCCAGAAATTGCCCATTTTCTTCTTCGCTTGACTTATCCTCTGTTGTTTGTTATTGCCTGGCCCTTTCCTTATATTTTTCCCCGCAAAACACCGCAGTCTCCGAATTTCCGCACATTCCGAATTCCGCGTTGAATCGGATATATTCAATGATTCTTTTTTTCACTTCCTTGAACTCCAACTGACTCACCATCAACTCTGGATATAGCATATAAAAACGGCATCTGAATCCTCCGATCGCAATTAATACAATTTTTCAACCTCTTTAACTGGAAAAAAAGGATTCTTTACTATAACCTTAACCCGCTTGCCTCAATATGTCACTTGATCTCTCTGTCTTCAACCAATCACCTAGCTCTAACGAGTTCAGAAGTGATACTTTCACCACGCCCACAGCCTCAATGGTGGCTGCATTGGCCACAACTACACTTGGTGATTCCGTCTATAATGAAGATGATACCACCAAGAAATTGGAGTCCAAAGTTGCTACAATGGCAGGCAAAGAAGCAGGCCTTTTCTGTGTATCAGGAACTTTGCTGAACCAAATTGCTTTGCGTGCACACTTGTTCCAGCCGCCACATGCGGTTCTTTGTGACCACAGGTCACACATTTTTGTTCACGAAGCGGGAGGACTCCCCACTTTATCGCAGGCTTTGGTGCAGCCAGTGATTCCCAAAAACGGCATTCACTTGACCCTTGAAGACGATATTCTTCCCCGGTATGTACCTGATGATGGCGAAATCCACGGTTGTCCTACCAAGGTGATTAGTTTAGAAAATACCTTACATGGTATGTTGTTCCCCCTTGACGAGATCAAAAAAATCTCTGGTTTCTGTAAGAAGAATAATGTGCGTCTCCATCTCGACGGTGCTCGCTTGTGGAATGCATCTGCAGAGACCGGGATCTCTATTGCCGAGTATTGTTCGTACTTTGACTCGATTTCACTCTGTTTATCGAAAACTCTCGGTGCTCCTGTAGGATCTGTGTTGGTTGGTGGCAAGAAGTTCATTGCGAAGGCCAATCATTTCCGGAAACAAAACGGTGGAGGAATCAGACAGGCCGGGTTGCTTGCGCTGATGGCGATTGTTGCAATTGACGAGAACTTCCCGAAATTGAAGAAAACTCACGACGTGGCGAAGCAATTGGGTCAATTCTGTGAGGGAATTGGTGCCATTCTCGAGCACCCAGTGCACACGAACTTTGTCTTCATTGATATCGCCGCGAGTAAAATCAATAACGATTTCTTCACTGATGCATGTGCCAGACACAATGTTAAGGCATACGGAAGCAGACTTGCGATTCACTACCAGGTGACTGAAGAGGGCCTTGAAAACTTGAAAAAGGCGCTCACAGAGACGTTAGAGGAAGCGAAAAAGAATCCATATGACGAGAAAGCATCACTCAAGCTTTACAACGTTCATGGAAAAGACGAGTAGGGCAAAAACACTAGATCCCTTTAACTAAAAACGTGACTCTTAAAGAAACTATTGCTGATAGTGTATTGCATAGCTAAGTTGAGTTAAAAATTATTTATCCTTGTGATTTTGAATGATTGTTGATTAGTTCAATATTTAATGGCTTCAATAAGAATATTTATGAGTTTGCGAAAAATTTCTTGTTGCTATAAATTTCCAAGTGATTCAATTTTTGGTTGATTTTTTTTTTCAGCGAATTTATTCCTATTATTGCAGCACCTCTAAACATGGCTGTAATTTATGAAAAATCTACGCCTTAGATTCACATCAACAAGTGCGACAAGAAAAAACCTACTGATTGGTTTCGCACGACGGAGTCTTTGCAAAGGAATCTGTCATCTTTTTTCTCTGACCTACTACTTCTTTTTCTAGTGACAATGCTCCCTTGGTCGCGCCTCGCGCTCGCTGCAGACGGCAGCCCCACTACTTTCGTTTTCACCGCATCGCTGACTAACTCTATACTCTGTAGTCTTCTTAGCGACGACTTCAACTTCGAGATATGTTTACGTAAATTGCCCCTTGATCAACAACTCAGGGTACGCAGCGCCAAACATGGACGTGTCAAGGCGCTTGCACTTGGACTCTTTTCGCGGGTGGTGTTGAACTATGCGCTCTACTGTGCGAGAGTATCTCCCACGTTTGACCCTTTCCACGAAGTGCCTGTGGCATGCAACCAGTATGGCAAGCCAAGCGTGTGTGTTGGAAACGGGCCTCAGATTGAATACAACTCTTCTAGCTCCAATGACTTAATGGCAGTGGTGGTGCTGTTCAATAGCACTACTCCGGTGGGGATTGATCTCTCCCACGAGACACAGACTGCTATTTCCTCCACCGACTTTATCGACCAATTTGCAGGCATCTTCGCCCCACTGGAATTAACACAGCTTACACGTGTAGACGATATTGCAGACAGGTATGTGTTTTTCAACCAGTTTTGGACTTTGAAGGAAGCTTTCACAAAATTCGTCGGGTGTGGCTTGAATGTGGACTTGTCCAGTTTCTGCTTCGAAGTAGGGCCCGATCGCCCGGTCCTCAAAGACCCTGAGGTAGTTCAGTGTGCCCATTTTAACAAGCTCCGGGTAGACTGGCAGCACGATATCCATGTAGATTATGACGGTCTAGAATCCAACTTCAAGGCCCAGATATCTAGCTCTCCCATACACTGCCAGTCGGGAGTTCTCAGAACGGGGAGTGCTCTTCCGGTAATCATATCTGTTGTGGGACAAACTCCAATGGAGGGTCTCGAGGTGATCAGTGTGGATATGAACAATGTTGTTCAATCGATAATTGAGGAATAAGTACCTGAAATGCTGTTTGTTTGGTTTTTCCCTGCAAAGTGTATTTGAGCAGATGTGGGTATGAGAATTGAAATCATTTCACGATTTTAATGTTGGCAATTGTCAGATTTGGATTGGCTTTTATTGCCGAACGGCAGTTCTTGGTGAATTCTTTTCCCATGAACTTTTTGGTTACTTTACTATGCTCACGCTAAATTTGTGGTACGCTTCTGTGGTTACACGGGAATTGAAAGAACATGAGATCGAAGCAGAACCCAAGCTCTTCTGAAGGATTTATCGAGTTGCCTTTTCGGTGGAGAGAAGTTTCGCCTCATTCTCTACTTGGAGAGTATAATTGGAAGTGGATCCATTCCCCTATTCAATCCAATGTCAATTGGTACGCTATTTATGGCTCGCCTATGGTTGCGTTCAGTTTTGCAGCCACAGACTCTTTGTTCGTGTGTTTCTTCTTTGAACGTAACTCATGCTCTTTTTTTGCAACCAAAGCTTAATTTTCTTTGCTGAATTAATACGGGGAAGGCAGATTCTATATCCAGAAAAACGTATTAACTTCTTGGGTCTACTGCACAGTTGGGTTTCCACGTCCATTTAAGACGCGTGCCATGCTTCAAGTTCAGGGTACGCATTGATCTTCCAGTGTACCATTTTCTTGTTAATCTTCATTGGATCTTATCGGTTTATCCACATACACTATGGAGAATATTCACGCTCTTCATTTCCACTCACATCGAATTTTGTCGACCTGCCACCACGAAAAATTCTATATAACCTCTATAGCTGGATCGGACCGGCCTCAGTCTCCACTTTTCGCGACACGGCTTGCACGAACGCCAAACCCCAGATTTTTGAAATCTCGCCCAGATTTACTGACAGCCACATCAAGAGACACAAAAACGGGGAATTTTCTGACTATTTGATAAACTCTGCAACTAAATCTCCAAGCAGATCTAGCCCTTGTTTAATTGATCCGGTGAGATCGCTAAAACACGAAAATTGTCAGGGTTGCCCCCAAGCGTGTCTCATTGTCGTGCCCTGTATATTTCTCACAGTCGCATCAGTGTGTTTGGACACAATTTTCTCGTTCACTCAGATAACCGATTCGAACCAAAATTCAACCAACAACCACAAAAAAGACGAAGAAAATGTCGCTTCTAATAGATAAGCATGCGAAATACTTCCAGCTCTGTCTTCATTCGCTCCCGCTGAAAGCACAGACGGAAGACGCAAATAAGTTGGCCCTCATTTATTTTGCACTCCATGGGCTTTCTCTTTTGGGCAGGCTTCAGAACACAACAGAAACCCCAGAACATATCCAGTACATCTACGACCACATGATTCCGCTTGGTGACTCGTCAATCCAAGCATTTCGTCCCAGCCAGACGTTTGCGCTTTCAAGTGAAAGCAACGACTACGATCTTCCGAACCTTTCGGCGACGTTTTTCGCATTGGCGATTCTTTTGGTCTTGGAGGAGGACTTCTCCGAGAAACTCGACCGCCACAAAATCATGGCTTTTGTTTCACGGTGTCAGCTACGCACAGGGCCCAATTCTGGCTCATTTCTGCCGGTCCTCGGTCCCAAAGGTGTCCCCTTTGGCGAGTCGGACTTGCGTCTCTGTTACATCGCCGCATCAATCCGTAAAATCTTAGGATATGATAAACTCGTGGCTCTGGAAAGACGGTGTGACTTTGATATGGATAGCATGCGGGAATTTATCCTCGATAAGGTTAATTTCAACGGTGGGTTGGCATCTTTTTCTCATACCGAGTCGCACTCGGGTCTCACCTTTTGTGGAATTGCGGCACTCAAGCTCATTGGCCATGAATTCAAACAAGACGATGCATGGACCCTGCTCACCATTGATTGGTTAGTACACAGACAAGTTGATTACCCTCCACATCTATATACCGAGGAGTACGAGTTCTATGATGAAGAAGACAGTGGTGGATTCAATGGCCGCGAAAATAAGTTCGGAGATACTTGCTACTCGTGGTGGGTAATGGCGCTGTTGCGACTCATTGATCCTTCTAGTATTCATCTAGTGGATGAGCGCAAGGCGTGCGGGTATCTTTTAGAAAACACTCAGCATAAGTTGATGGGTGGTTTTGGCAAGGACGCTCAAGCATTCCCGGACCCTTTCCACTCGTTTCTCGCGCTAGCCAGTTTGGCGTTAGTAAAGGAGAATTTCCCGGATACCTACGTGCAAGGATTTGAGAACTTGTCTGAAATCGACCCCGAACTAGTAATCACCAGAAAGTCGAGGTTGTTCATGGAAACACTTTGGTAAGGCCCGGGGTCTGGAAACAGAGTTTCTCGGTTTACCAAGATATATACTGATGGTTTTTATTGTAAAATGAGCGGATTGATTTTGGTTTGGGGTGGTAAGAATTTCAGTCATTACCATGAGGGAGAAGGAATATGGTGAAATTGCTTGTGACATCCGAAGCAGAACTCTCTGTCACTTCCACTAATTTTTTGCGAGAATCATTCGGATTTTAAAAGTTTGGAATCTCATGGTAGCAAAAATTGAGCTATTCGATGCAAACATATACGGCCAGATTGGGCCACACTTGTTGTAGTTGGAAGTATGTACTAATGAATTCCCGGACGCGTATGGTTCCCGCCAAAAGAGGCAAAAGGATATGAATGAATTCCTCACAGTGACAAATTCTGGAAAATATTGACAAGTCTTGCGTAGAACAGTGATCCCTGGGTCGGGTTTATACTGTAATTTAATGCTTTCAAAACACTCAAGAAAAGCTGCTGGACCACATAGGTGGTATCAGTGGTTCTGCTTATGCTTGATGAAAAAGTGTCAGATATATGAAAGGGGTATACTTTGAAAACTGAAGAGATCCCGGAATATCGATTTGTTGACCTATTAATTACAATTACTAGTTGCTTATACTCCACTAAACCCAAGCTTTTGGTCGCCAAATTCACTTCAACTGGGTATTCTGAGTTTTGGTTTACATTTCCTTAATTAAATTTAGAACATGTTAAAAAATGGAGATGCTTCAATATATGGGGCTCTGGATAGTACTTTGATATGATTCTGTATCCACCTTTATTGAACCAATTTGGGTGGTGGCTTCAGAAGTGTACTTTCCGCAGTGTCTAGAATCTAATAAACCCTAGGGCCTAGGTAATCCAGCAGGTTGAGAAGCCTCGTTTGATTGGTCTACTATGCCCTTTTTTCTCTGGCTGGTATCTACGCGTTTTAGGCTTTTTTACGAGAGCTAAGCTGACATTTGTGTCAAGATCTGAAGAATTCACATATTGGTATTATGCGAGCTCAGTGTTCTCCAGACGCACTTGCTCAAAGTGTTATGACCTTATACTGCTACACTAGCCTATTGCGCGACTCGACCCATTCTATTGTTCTCGTCTCAATATAGCCGTTTGAAGTATCGTCTCTTATAGACACTACGGGAAAACCCTATATAAAGCCAGTGATTTCCTCTAGGAGATCGCCACCTTTACTCCCTATCACTGAAATATACAAGACATATTAGCCAGCCGGATACAAAAATCCTGATACAAAGCATGAAATTACAAGACAATATGAACACACCTTGGTAGTACCAAGTCTATATCGATTTAAATATGGGTACACAAACCCATTTAACGATGGACCTCTTATGACTGTGTGGTATTTCCTGTCATAAATATGCTCAGTTATGTGTCACTACTACACATGTGGAACAGGCAGAAGTGCCACGCGAAGATATATCCACATTAAGCGAACCCACACTAATTTCAAAAAAAAAAAAAAAGTTGCTGCAAATGTAAAATATCATGTTATAAAGCCACAAGACCTTTCTCAAACTGTGGTCTAGGGCCCTACTCTAAGTTCTACGCAACCTTTTATTAGCCAACCAACTTCCGATCCGGTCCCTCTAGTTACAGGTAATGGTAACATACGATTGTTCCTAATTTGGGCCATGCGCGTGCTAAAAAAATACAGGCAACATTCACCCCAAAAACCAGGAAGAGAATCCGCTAAGCGAGACCGGCCAGACCAAGTATTTTCGAAATATAACATAACAAAACAAACAAAATAGAACAAAATAAACAAACACAATCACAAACACAACGAAAATCAGCATATATAAAGGACGCCTCCCACTTCACATGAACATTTTTTCTCCCCGTCACATGGGCCAAGAAAAGCCAGAATCCCCCAATCCCCCGTCCTTTCCAGATCTAGCAATGCATACACGAATTGATGCCGTGCCGTCGCGGGCTCTGTTGTTCTCGGTCTATGTCGGCTCCCCGCCTGGCGCACAATTACGTAGGTGCGAAAATACCGGGCTCGCCACAGGCTGCGTCCATACAAAGAGAGCTGCCCGCAGCAAAGTGGGCCCTAGTTACCCTAGAAATCATCGCCAGATTCCCACCAAAAAAAAAAAAGCAGGAATTTTCTCCACACCCTGAAGTCGAAACCTCTCGTCCGTTCGCTTTTGTAAATCTGTGACATTGCAGAATTTTCCCTGTCGAATTTCATTCCATTGGCTGGTCCCACTGGTATTTTACGCTGTGCCTTTGTACTCCATCATTGTATCAAGTGAGCATACTACCACACCTTAGCATCGATAGATCACGCAACATATTAGCTTCAAACAGCATCCGCTCATTCTACCTCCTTTTATACCTCCCAAAATCGCTAATCACATCCAATGAGCAATGCCATTCCACAACCCAAAGACCAAGTGTCGCCAACTTTCTCCAAGAAACCCTCAACCTCGGTCCATCTTCTAGCAGGAGGAACAGCAGGACTCATTTCTTCCTTCACACTCCAACCGCTTGATTTGCTCAAAACACGTCTCCAGCAACAACAGAAGGAAATCTCCGGCTACCGCACGAGCATCACTAAGGAGCTCCGCAAGCTTGCCAAGGTAAGAGACTTGTGGCGAGGTGTGCTACCCTCTACACTCCGTACTTCTGTCGGAGCAGGTCTTTACTTCACAATTTTATCGCAGAGCAGGCTGTATTTGGACAGTTTAAAGGTTCGAACCACTTCCGTGACTGGAGAACATGCCAAAGGTGCATCTGCAATTAAATCCAGCGTGCTACCCAAGCTCTCGCACATCGAAAACTTGGCCACTGGCTTTGTTGTACGTGCACTTGTAGGAATCATCACAATGCCCATCACAATCATCAAGACGCGTTTCGAGTCCAATATGTACAACTACAACTCGTTATATGAGGGCTTTGAGGGCATCTACTTGGATGGTGGCAAGGCTGCTGGTTCGACTGGCTCCTATAAGAACTTCTTCAGAGGCACTGCTGCCACCTTGGCCAGGGATAGTCCGTATGCTGGTCTTTACGTTCTCTTCTACGAGGGCTTCAAAAACGACTTGTTTCCGTCGTTGTTACTGCCCGTCAATGGCGACGAGACGGTTCTCGCAGGTATGAATAACACATTATCTGCCATATGTGCAGCCTCTGTTTCCACCACCATTACTGCGCCATTTGATGCTGTTAAGACACGGTTGCAGTTGGCATCTCCGCTGAACAGACATATGTCCATCCTTGATGTCACGCGGCAGTTGGTGGGTGAACCTGGTGGAGTAAAGAACCTTTTCAGTGGGCTTTCACTAAGGCTTGGTCGTAAGGCGTTGAGTGCTGGTATCAGTTGGTGCATCTACGAAGAGCTTCTTAAAATGCTCTAGATTACGGTTTCTTGTATATATGTATCGGGGCTTGAGCCTTGACTGGAAAACCATGACGTGAGATCAAGAAAAAAGGAAATGACTAGGAAAAAAGGCCGGAAATGGGTTAGGGAAAAGTTATTATGACATAAAATAGATAAATAAAAAAAAAAGAATAAGGCATTAAAGGTTATTGGTCTTCTACGTAAAATGTGGGTTGCATCAAGGTGGTGTCACATGCTGGGCATCATATGGGGAAAACGGCTCAATAAAACTGAATCTTATGAAATAAAACGTATAAATACGTGCAGTTAATATTTACTGGTTTAAATGTTCACATCAATGTTTTAGTCGCTACCTTCACTTTTCATTACTCCTAATGTGGCAAGCTATGTTAATGATTATTAGCCACACTAATAATTGAATACTTATAGACCTGGTCTTTAAATCAGAAATAGTATAACAAAACACCGTGTGAACTGCATCTTGAAAACCTATTTAAGCGAAAGAATACATTGCTTCACTAAAGTCTATCTTTCTACTTTTTAATTAATTTGTCTGGCACGCACTCCTAATACACTTCCTAGATTGTTAAAATTATTCGCAATGACAAAATATTCAACGTGCTTCAAAAGCATCATTTAAAATACTCAACCTGGAAAAAACCGAATTTACGTAGATTCATAACATTTCATTCATGGGGAAGTTCAAAACCCGCACTTTTCTTCTTAAAAGTTTGCAAATTCTCCTTATACTGTTCATAAAGTCAGATCTGGGTCTTAGTGTTGTATCTCTGTTCTCACAACTGACTCAGCTACAAGGCTAGAACGGATGTACGGGTGCAGATACCGAACCTGGGGTAGAACTCTTAGAACCCAATTGGGCCGGTGTCACACCTTCCTCTACCATTATAAAGATTAAACAAACAAATAATCGGGCCCCAATTTTAATATGAATGAAGAGCTTATAATTAGTGCCGTGGAATTCCTCCAGGACCAGACAGTTGCAGCGTCTCCCATAAAGAAAAAGATTGAGTTTTTGCAGTCCAAAGGCTTGAATGAGGAGGAAATCGACGAGGCCATTAAACGTGCAAATAACCCCACCTCAACAGCCTCGAATTCATCACAAACAACTACTGCTAAGACATACAGAGGTGCAGTCCAAGAACAGCAGCAAACCCCGCATAATTTTGCCCCGTTAGACTACTATTCTGTGGCACCCCAGGTCCCTGAGAGAACATGGAAGGATTATTTCATCATGGCCACTGCTACTGCAGGTGTCACCTACGGTTTCTACCAGGTGGTATCACGGTACTTATTGCCTAGCATTATTCCCCCGGGCAGGTCACGTTTGGATGATGACAAGCAGGTGGTTGAGGAGGAATTCATAAAAATCGATAAGGTTTTGGAGCAAATGTCGCTGGAACAGAAGGAGATTAAAGAAGCCAACGAGGCCAAGCTTTCCGAGATCGATGGTGTGATTGGTCACGTCACCGAATTTTTGTCAAAGTATGAAAAGGATAAGGTGAAATTTGATGATGACTTGCGCTTGATCAAGTTGGAGGTGGACAATTTGCAGAATTCGATCGAAAAGAACATGAGGCTCACCAAGGACAACATCCACGACGAGCTCAGTGACATTTCTACCGAGCTAGAATCCTTGAAAAGTCTCATAAAGCTTAGGGGCGGCAGTACCGGTGCCCCTGAACGTAAAGTGGCCCCTGTATCGTCGATCCCATCCGCGTCAGAGATCCTTAAAAAGGCCAAGGCCAACAGCAATAGCAATTCTGCCAATTCTGCCAACTCTGCCAACAGTGCTAATTCTGCTAACAGTGCTAATGGCTCAAAGGAAAACTCTGCACCAAATAGTAGCAGCAATGGAACAGTCCCAACTCAGGAAATCGCCCTGCCAAATTTTCCTGAGAGCCTGCCCGCATTTGCGATGTCGGGGTTTCCACCCGCATCAGCCGGTGCACAAAGTAATCGCGGTATCCCGAACTTTTTAGCACAAAAGGAGTTCCATGCCGCTGGAATCCCCGACTGGCAGCTTGCTCATAAGAAGCGCGAGGAAGAAAGCGAACAAGCGAGATCTCTGTCATCATCTGAAGAGAAAACGAATACGGGTGTGAATGGCGATGATGAGAAAGTCCAGCTGTCAATCCTGAAGGTGGGTGTACCACAATGGCAACTCAATGCATCTTCGAAATAGGGAGTGAGTAAGAAAGCATTGGAATAGACCAATTAATTGGAGTCTTTCATGCACTTGTTTTAATTACTTGGGTCAGATAAGCAAGTGTTACCGTGTATTGAATATTCTTTTGGCCCACTTCACTTAATGAACGATGATTTCTATTTCTGTGTCTGTGTCTTTTTCTTTTATAATTGTATTTGTTAGAATATATGGTATAATGATAGAGACGATTCGCTCTACCCAATAAATATTCTGATGGCAAGAAGTCCGGTGAAGGAGACTAATACACCATCTTCTTTGTGGCTTTTATTTGACACATCTGATTTGAGAGTGCCCACAACATTAAAAATCTTGTTAAAATTCAACACAAAATAGTGTCAAAAAAATAAATGAAGCTTATTTCATACTCTAACAAAGACCCAAAGAGAGAATTTCGCGGCCATATAAAGCGGAGAGTACTGTTCCCATCCGATCAATTCGGTAATTAAGCCACTTTTAGCCATGGTAACTATTTAATAACTTTTATGCTGAACAGATTTTGTTCTGTATCAATTAATTTTCATATTTTGGATTTTGGCTCAGATTTTATTGATTGATTTTGCAAGACAAGGTCAGTTAAATGATGTTGCGCGACGCCCAGGTGCCTCTTTTTGGCATCATGAAAAGGTACATTTTGGGGTAATCATATATGCAAAACCAGGTTTTGAGGGATTGAGACATACATTGCAATTGAATGAGCACTTTTCTTTACAGGGCTTCTCTTTATTTTTGTTCTTGCTATCACTGGGTTTTTATGAGGTGTATTTTAGAAGAGTGAACGCTCGCCTCATACCTTAGGAACATCTACTTAATACATGGAAAATTTGGTTTCAATATAACAAACTGTATCTACTAAACACCTCTACCAAATCTAAATGATGGTTAAAAGAGGCAAAAGCTCCGCCTGGTATTGGCTTTCTATAATGATAGTCGCTTACGGGCATCCTCTTTATAACGATAAATGCATATGTGCAGTCCAAAGGTGTATTGGAACACGAGCCTTGAAATGTAGCCATTAAAATGGTGGGTATTTGTCGAATTCATGGAAAAAAGTATCAAGCTCAAATAGCACTTTTCATTTGCTGTATTACCAACGAAGAATGTATACATATTGGCAAAGTTAATGTTTCCTTTTCGTATTCCAAATTTTACTTTCTCGTTGGCGAGCCTCACGTGTCATAGTTAAACTCGCTCTACGTGCACACTGGTAAATACTCCAGAGCACCCAATTATCATCAGTTTCTTGACCCGAGAAAATACGTTTCCCATCAAAATGGCCAGCACACACCCGTTGAGAAAGTTGTTGCGCACATCGATAGCCAGAAACACAAACAAGAAACTCTTTGTTTCCCTTTTGGAGCAATTGCTTGCGCGAGAACCGATCTCAGAGACTCAGCTTAGCGAGACTCTACTAGAGCTCACCGACGGTCCCAGCAAAAAGGACACAAATGTCTATCGATCACTGGAGAAGCTCCAAATTGAATATGCCATAGAATATGCTTTCTCCGGTAGCGAAA
This sequence comes from Metschnikowia gruessii, assembly GCA_030563445.1. Lineage (NCBI taxonomy): Eukaryota > Fungi > Ascomycota > Pichiomycetes > Serinales > Metschnikowiaceae > Metschnikowia > Metschnikowia gruessii. The sequence goes on from JAJMIV010000032.1 coordinate 28,752, forward strand.
ATCTCGCAAAATTCTTCAGGCTCTTGCCCCTTTTGAACTACCTGTGCCAGCATAAATACGTGGCTTATTTCAAGGGCCAACTTGCACAAATACTCCGTAGACCGCTTCAGGAAGACTTCCAGGAGGGCCTTGCGCAATACACTCTATCTCTAGATGCAGAAACTGCCTTTGCTTCGGGAAAAATCACCCCGGACTTGAAGCGTCTCTGGTATAATGTGGTGTTTTTATGGGGAGAACTAGTGGACCATGATTCATCCTTGCCTTCGAACCCCAAGCTCAGGCAAGCGCTCTTGGGGGTCTTTAAGGCTGCAAGTGTTTCCGGGGACTCGCATATGGGGGCGTTTGTGGTCCGAAAAATCTGGTCTTCCACAGATCCCGCACTTGTATCACATATCCAAGAACAACATGTAGTCAAGAGCGAAACGGTCACCTCGAATAAACCAGGAAAGCCGTTAGCGTTGAATTTGAGCGGCAAAAAGTTCTCTCATTATGTGGCGTTGAAAAAATTCATCTGGCTCAACAACCATTTCCGGCTGTGGAAAATGAACAATGACGTGACTCGGGCCTTCACCAGATTCTTCGATTTACAGGCGTTGAACCACATAGAACTAGCCAAGGAACTCATTGGTACATTCTTGGACGGATTTACTATAGCAGTGAAGCTGAAGGAAAAGCCTTACGTTGTTTTCAACTGGAAAAATTTCATCCTCACGCAATTGGTCTATGACCTCAAAAGCCTTGTATCACACCCTTCCAGAGTAGACAATGATTGGTACGAGGCCGTCATAACATCCGTGATATCACGAAATGATCCTCTGATCTTGCAAACAAAAGTAGGTGGTGCGAAGGAAAGCTACGATTTGGGCAAAGAGCTCTTAAGAGGTTGTATCTACCAGGAAATCATTCTGCTTGAAAAATACCTAGCCACATATCCCGCGGAAGCACAAAGTAACTGGGTATCGCTTATCCATCACGAAATCGAGAATTTGGGCCAAACAGACCTGTTGACCGCGGACTTCAGAGCAAAACTCGAAAATGTCAATACCGAATTCACCTCTTTTGAGGAAAGTAAGTTGATTGAATATTTCGAAGCTCTCCCATCCACGAACTTCAGATTCCTGAGGGTGAAACAGCAAAAGCTTGCAAGTCTCATGGAGGATTTGGTTGGCAAACTCATTCAGGAAAAGAATAACCAAAAGCTCAGCTGGGTGGCTTTGGTCTTGCTGAACGTTCCTGTGGTTGCAAACTATATTTTCTATCAAAGCAGCACCGGGCCATGGTCATTTCTCACCAACGCGATAAATTATATCGATGGAGAATCGTTTAACGTGGATGAAGATGATGGGAACTTCCAAGATATGTATGCGAGCTTCGGTTTGATTTTGACTGGTGTGATTTCAGTGGCCTCGTTGTTTGGCGTCGACTTTTCTTCGATCACGGTCAAGAGCTCGTATACAATTGAATTCATCAATCAGTTCTTCTATAGACTGTGTGATACTCTTACAAACTCTTTCAACGGGATCGCAGAACAAGAAAAGGAGATTGTGTCCAACTACGAAAATCTATTTACGGAATGGGCAAATGCATTATTTGATGTCAACAACGACGGGCTTTCGGACGATTTATTGAAGTCGGTCAACGTGAAACAGATATACAAGTTTATTTTCTTTTTGTTTCGCCAAGCATTCACCGCGAGAGCGATGGGATCTTTGAGCGAGATTAGCCTCAACAATGGTATTGACTATCTCTCCCAGAACTTTTTGGCCCCGTGTGCATTGGAGGCCATGCAATGGATTGCGTCCCGAATCTGTCCCCAGCAAAAGAGCAACGATATTATGGTGGAAATTATGCTACGTATTATTGAGGGCAATATGGGAGACGTGATGTCTGCAGATTCAAATGGACAGAAGTTCACGTCCCGTATGATTCTCAACATCATTGGACCCAACTTGATTAGAAAACTCAAATCCTTTACCGGAAAACAAGCTACCGAGAATACGAAAAAGCTCTCGAGCATTATCTTGCAGGAGACCAATGCTGAATATTGCCAATGGGATACATTTGCAGGGCAACCTATAAAAGGCCTGGTGTTAATGGCTGAATCTCTCAAGAATGAAGTTGCAGGATTCTTGAAAGAGAACAAGACGATCACGACCAGTGTAATAAGCGATACATGGCTGAGAATCAGTTTTATGTGGAACAGTGTCCCTGCGAACGAGACATGCTACGTGTTTTTACAAGAGATTGAGCAAAGCTTGGGGGCCAGAGGATCATTGGCCATTGAAGAGTCAAAGTTTGTGGTTGACTTTTTCGTGTTCATGCTTGTGTGCTCGCCTTGTGCGGGCACAGAGGAGTTGGCATCGTACATCACAAATCTAGAAGCAAGGAAACCTCTGAGAGTGCTGACACAGGACTCAGATCAATGGTTTAAGATCACGATAAACGACCACCACTCTTCGATATTTGACGAGGATATCTCTGCAGATGACGGTGGAGTTTTACTTAATGAGGAAAAACCAAGGCCACGAGATGAACTCATGGGGGACTTCGAGATGGGCGATTTATTTGATGACAACTTTTTCGACGAGCCAATGACTCTGTTCAGCAAACCCAATACGTCGGCAGGTACACCCACAGGTACTCAACTGTCGTCTGACATGGAGTCGATTTACAAAAATCTGGCAATTCGTATTTCGCCGCTTTGGTTGGTATCGCAGATTATGATGTCTCCAGTGTACGACAGTGCGAGCCGATTAATTGGTGTGGCACAAACGAGAATTAAAGATGAGCTCCGGAAATGGAAAATTGCTCATGGGTATTGAGGTGGAACGTACAGTTTCCAAAATGAAAAAGTGGAAAATCACAAAAAAATGGTCCCTAAGAACATTGGCACAACACGATGAAGCAGAAAAGATGAAACGGACAAAGAAGCACTGACCAGAACAGAGAGGGCATTCTCAGGTAGTCAAGATTGAGAATGTGAGAGAAAAGAGCGTTGGGGAACAAAAATAACATGTTTCAAAAAAAGCCGAAGCCAAGCAAACACGACACTAAAAAATGCATTCCAGTAATAACATGCTTACTTTTAATATTGCATTGGGAATGTGGCTTTGCAATGTGGTTTTACAACGTTTTTGCAATGTGATGGTCGTACTTGCTGGTTGCCTGAGGCCCTGTGCACACGCGTGCTGGTGTGGAACCGTTGGTGGATGGGTGCGCGGAGAGGCGCGCCTGGGGCCGGACAGAGACCGGCACGTACGCGTGTCTCTTCTTGAGCAAATTCCATCCCATTTCTGATTTTTACTTCTCCACTGTCATTGCCAGAATCCAACCCCTTTTGTGTTTGCAAAGTCTATTTTCAAGACTAAGAAAACATAAGGAACAAAAACACAAAAAAAAAAAGAAGCAAGGATCATTTCCAAGGACCTGAACATCTTCTAGGTAATTTTTTCCCACTACTTTTTTGACCGTGTGCTCTCATCATATATAGGACTGACCTGATCAAGCAAGTCGTGTTCAACAAACTAAGGAAAATATAACACACACAAATAAATTCACCCCTCACTAAGTATCATGTCTAACCCTTCCTTAAAAAGACCTTGGGCCGAAGATGCCATGGGTGCACACAGTTTGCCTCCCGCATCACAAAGCGCAGGGCAAGATGTGCCATTAACACAAGTGGAAATCACCCAATCTCAACAACAACTCCTTAAAAAAGTCAGGCCCAGCGGCACAGAGGAGCCCCTGAATTTCGAGAATGAATTGTTGGAGATGAGCAAGCGTGCCGAGGGAATCCAGGAAGAATCCCAGGTATGGGCCCGTCCTGCTCTTCCGAAAGATTACACTCAGACAGATATATCTTTCCAGCAGTTGGATGCCGAAGAAGCAATCCACGGCAACGAGACCATTGCACGTTTTTTCGGTATCACCACCGAGGGCCACTCGGTTCTTTGTAACGTGACTGGTTTCTTACACTATTTCTATGTTCCGGTTCCACGAGGCTTCATGAGAGACCAGCATTTGGCCGAGTTCACCTCGTATTTAAAGGCTGCCTTCTACGGCATTGAGGACGTGACCATTACGTTGAAGGAATCGATCTGGGGGTTTGCAAACAATATGAAAACGCCCTTTTTCCGCGTTGTGGTGAAGAATGCCAGAGACATCACTAAAGTGCGCAGTGCTTTTGAAAGGGGAGATGTTCGGTTCCATGACTTTTTCTCTGTGGGCACATCCTCTACTTTCGACAACATCACCTACTTGCTTAGATTGATGATTGATTGTAAAATCACTGGAATGTCGTGGATCACTTTGCCAAAGGGGAAGTACAAGTTGATCGACTCAGGCTCGGCTATTTCCACCTGTCAAGTCGAGTGTTCTATCGATTACAGGGACTTGGTTTCCCATCCCCCAGAAGGAGAATGGCTCAAAATGGCACCCTTGAGAATCATGTCCTTTGACATCGAGTGTGCCGGAAGAAAGGGTGTTTTCCCACAGGCTCAGTTGGACCCAGTGATCCAGATCGCCAATGTTATTCTGAGACAGGGTGACGCTAAACCTTTCGTTAGAAACGTGTTCACGGTCAAGAGCTGTGCTCCCATCATTGGCTCAGAGGTGTTCTCCCACGAACAGGAGGGCGATATGTTGATGGCTTGGAGAGACTTCGTAGTCAAGTCCGACCCTGACGTTATCATCGGTTACAACTCGGCAAATTTCGATTTGCCTTATTTATTGGATAGATCCAAGGCGCTTGGCTTGCCCAGGTTCCCATACTTCGGAAGATTGGTCAATGTGAAACAAGAAGCCAAGGATTCCGTGTTCAGTTCCCGTGCTTACGGTACCAGAGAGAATAAGGTTGTCAATATCGATGGAAGAATGCAACTAGATTTGCTTCAGTTCATTCAGAGAGAGTACAAACTCAGATCATACACATTGAACTCGGTCTCGGCCCATTTCTTGGGTGAACAAAAGGAGGACGTGCAGCACTCCATCATTACCGATCTTCAAAATGGTAATTCAGAGACAAGAAGAAGATTGGCGGTCTACTGTTTGAAGGATGCCTATTTACCTTTGAGATTGCTTGAAAAGTTGATGTGTTTGGTCAACTACACAGAAATGGCCAGAGTCACAGGTGTGCCTTTTTCCTACCTCTTATCCAGAGGTCAGCAAATCAAGGTTATCTCTCAACTTTTCAGAAAGTGTCTAGAAGAGGACATTGTTGTGCCTAACATGAAAAGTGAGGGCGGCAACGAAGAATATGAGGGTGCTACTGTCATTGAACCGGAAAGAGGTTACTATGATGTTCCTATCGCCACTTTGGATTTCAGTTCCTTGTATCCTTCCATTATGATGGCCCATAATTTGTGCTACACGACGCTTATCAATAAAAGTGCCATCCAAGCATTCAAGCTTACCGAGGATGACTATACCCATACACCCAATGGAGACTTTTTTGTGAGAGATCACAAGCGAAAGGGAATTCTTCCAACTATCTTGGATGAACTTTTAACTGCAAGAAAGAAGGCCAAACAGGATTTGAAAAAGGAAACAGACCCTTTTAAGAGGGACGTGCTTAATGGTAGACAATTGGCATTGAAGATTTCTGCCAACTCGGTGTATGGTTTCACTGGTGCCACCGTTGGAAAGCTTCCATGTTTAGCTATCTCTTCGTCTGTGACGGCGTTCGGAAGAGAGATGATTGAAAAGACAAAGAATGTCGTGCAGGAAAAGTACAATACTGGAAACAATTATGATTATGACGCTAAAGTCATCTACGGTGACACTGATTCCGTCATGGTCAAATTTGGCCCGCAAGATTTGGAAACATGTATGAAACTAGGAGAAGAGGCAGCAGATTATGTCTCCACCCATTTCAAACACCCCATCAAGTTGGAATTCGAGAAGGTCTATTTCCCATATTTGCTTATCAACAAGAAGAGATATGCTGGATTGTACTGGACCAGACCTGACAAGTTTGACAAGATGGACACCAAAGGAATTGAAACAGTCAGAAGAGACAACTGTCGAATGGTTCAGAATGTCATCACGAAGGTTTTGGATTACATTTTGGAAGAGAGAAATGTGGAGAAGGCTGAAAGATTTGTGAAACAAACTATTGCTGATTTATTGCAAAACAGAATCGATTTGTCCCAGTTAGTCATCACCAAGGCCTATTCGAAACACGAGTATGATGGTAAACAGGCCCACGTGGAGCTTGCGAAGAGAATGAAGAAAAGAGATCCTGGTTCTGCTCCAACTTTGGGTGATCGTGTGGCGTACGTTATTATCAATGCGTCGAGCTCAAAAAACTACGAAAAGTCCGAAGATCCCTTGTATGTTTTGGAGAATTCTTTGCCGATTGACGTCAACTATTATTTGGAGAACCAACTTTCGAAACCCTTGATGAGAATCTTTATTCCGATCCTTGGCGAGAAAAAGGCAAAAGACCTTCTTTCTGGTTCTCACACCAGAACCATCAAAATGAGCGCACCTAAGAGTGGTGGCTTAATGAGATTTGCTAAAAAGGCAGAATTGTGCAAAAGTTGCAGGTCTCCTCTTAAACCAGATAATCACGGTGCAATTTGCGAGAACTGTGTATCAAAAGCACCTGAATTGTACTCGGATGCATTGGCTCAAATGAATTATCTTGAGAATAAATTTGCCAGATTATGGACAGAGTGCCAGAGATGTCAAGGATCGTTGCATCAAGAAGTTCTTTGTTCCAATAACGACTGCCCAATTTTTTACATGAGAAAGAAGGCTCAAAAAGACGCCTCTCAACAGGCACAAGAGATGAAGAAATGGGATGCTACTGTGTGGTAATTCAGAGTACAAAGTGGAATATCTGATTGAAATTACCTTTTAACCTGCGAGACAAATCGCACTAAATACTTAGTCTTATTTACTAATTTATTATTAATTTATTTATACTCAATTTTTGTTCCCGACCTCGTTTAGCGCGGGAATTCAGAGAGTATTTTTTACCCCGAACTCTTTATTCAATCATGCCCTCTTTCAAGCATCATCCTTCTTTGTGAAAGATAAAGAGCTTTCTGTATAGGACCTAGTGCTAGCTGAGAGCGCACCAGGCCTACTTTTAGTAATGACCTCTTCCGAGTTTCGCGATGTCAAAGTCCCTTTCACTCCTTTTGGGGAGGTACTGCTGGAAGATTTTTGATTGCCATCAATTCCATTTGAGGCGGATCCTTTTGTTGGGGATCCCCCGCTTGATTCACCGGGGTTGGTGGTTTGTGAGCTTTTGATCTTTTGAAGATTCTTGGCGAAATCCGATGTGCGGTTGCTGTTATTCTGTTTAGACAACTCCTTCAATTGCTTCATATTGTGGATACACTTGGCAATTGTTTGCATCAATAACTTTGGCTTCAAGGGCTTCGAAACATAGTCATCCATCCCCTTGGCAAGGGACTTCTCTCTGTCTCCCAACATCGCATGCGCAGTCAATGCTATAATCGGTGTGCGGAAACTGAGAGAGTCAATAGGGTTGGATTTCTTTTCCCATTGCCTGATCTTTTCCGTTGCTTCAAATCCTCCCATCACGGGCATTTGAACATCCATCAAAACAACATCGAACTTGTTGTTCTGCACCGCCTCAAAAGCCTCCAAACCATTCTCAACAACTTTGACTTGATGTCCCTGTTTCTCAAGGATTCTTACAGCCAACTTTTGGTTCACCAAGTTATCTTCGGCAAGAAGAATTCTATAAGAGACAGAGTCATCGGTATTTTGAGCAATCGACCTAGATTCGAGTGCTGGTATGATTGCACTTGCCAAATCAGAGATGGTACACGGCGTGTTTCCGTAAGAAGAAATACCCAAATCTATGCAAACCCTCATGTTCAATTCAGGGATCGAATGATGCAACAATACCAAAGGAATATACTTTACCTCGGGCAACATTCTCAACTCTTTCGCTGTGTTGATGGAATCAATCATGATTATATCATAATTAATTGGTTCCGAAAGGTTGGCGTCCTGTGTATTCCTTGCAATAACTGGCTCCAAACCAAGTTTGGTTATGTTATTTCGTATCTCTTCGAGTTCAGCATCATTATGATCAGTGGAAATAAATAAAATATGGTGGTTTCTGAAGGGTAAAAGTTGCTCGCTATTCGCTGAGTATTGAATGTTAGAACGCGACACAGACACAGTGAACGAAAAGTTGGAGCCGTGCCCATAGTCAGAGGTGACCCAAATTTCACCTCCCATCAAGTGAATCAATTGCTTAGAAATTGACAAACCAAGACCAGTTCCACCAAACTTCCTCGTCGTGGATCCGTCAGCTTGACAGAATGTATCAAAGATCAAGCCGAGTTTATCCTCTTCAATACCAATTCCAGTATCGCTAACGCAACACTCAAGTAGGAGCTTATCGGGATCTTCAGAAATTCCACCAAACTTTCTGACGCTCACACTAACCTTTCCTTTCTTCGTGAATTTGATAGCATTACCAGCTAAGTTGAGGATGACCTGACGCAATCTGAAAGAATCACCAATCAAATTATCTGGGAAAGATGAGTCGCATTGATAAATGAGGTCCAAGTTTTTTTCAATGGCCTTCACAGCCAACGTTTTCAAAGCACCAAAGACGTTACCCCTTAAGGAAAAGTCAATTTGTTCCACGGTCATTCTGTTTGCTTCAATCTTGGAAATATCAAGAATGTCGTCAATGATCGTGAGCAAAGAATTAGCTAAGTTGTGTACAATGCTCAACATTTCACGCTGATACTGGGTAAGTTCGGTGTCAAGGGATAATTGGGTCATACCGATAATACCGTTCAAGGGAGTTCTGATTTCGTGAGACATGTTGGCCAAGAATTCGGACTTGGCACTGTTTGCCAATTCGGCAGCTTCTCTGGCAGCGGTGTTCCTTTGAATGGATTCTCTCAAGTTGAACACCATCTGGTTAATCTTTGTTTTCAACGCATCCATTTCACCAGAAGCTTCAACAGTGATGAAACGAGTGAAGTCACCATCTGTAGCAGCAGCAGTGATTTGAGCAAATGCTCTGACCTGAGAAGTCAAGTTGGCAGCCATGGTGTTTACATTCGAGGTAATTTCCTTCCATAATCCATCAACATCCGAGACTTGGGCTTGGATACCTAACTTACCATTTATACCGACATCTCTGGCAACCTTGGACACTTCCGAGGCGAAAAGTTGCAAAGAATCCACCATCTTATTGATGGTGTTTTTCAATTGCAAGATCTCTCCTTGGGCGTGTACGTCAATTTTCTGAGACAAGTCACCATGGGCAACAGCAGTAGTAACAGTAGCGATAGATCTCACTTGATTAGTCAAGTTAGTTGCCATCAAGTTGACGTTTTCCGTGACAGCTTTCCAAGCACCTTCTACGTCACGGACATTTGCTTGACCGCCCAAAATACCGTATGTACCGACCTCGCGGGATAAAGTAGTGACCTCAAGGGCGAAAGTCTGTAAGCGATCCACCATCTGGTTGATTGTGAGCTTCAAGTCTAGAATTTCACCCTTACAGTCAGCAGTGACTTTCTTTGACAAATCACCTTGGGCGACAGCGGTGGTGACATTGGCGATGTTTCTGACTTGAGTGGTCAAGTTAAGCGCCATGGCATTGACATTATCAGTAAGTTCTTTCCAGATACCCTCGACATTTTCAATGAAGGCCTGGCCACCCAAGATACCAAGGACACCTACATCACGAGCCACTTTCGATACTTCGAACGCAAAGGTTCGAAGCTGATCCACCATGGTATTGATGGTCATCTGCAACTGCAAGATTTCACCCTGAGCATGGACATTAATTTTACGAGACAAGTCACCCTGAGCCACTGCTCGTGTCACGTCGGCGATTTCTCTGACCTGGTTAGTAAGATTCAAGGCCATGATGTTGACATTATCAGTCAACGAGCGCCAAATACCAACAGTGCCTTCGTTTTTCGCCTGGCCACCTAATTCACCATTGGCGACTTCGGTGGCGACTTTAGTGACTTCAGTGGCGAACGCTTGAAGCTGGTCCATCATGGTGTTGATGGTGATTTTGACCTTCAAAATCTCGGGGTCCGACTCCACAGAATGGATCTCGACTTTCTTCGATAAGTCACCCATGGCGACCGAAATCACCACGGTACCAATCTCTGAAAGCGCCAGCTTGAACGCCTTGTTGGCTTCACATGCGGTGTTGTGCGCTCGAGACAAGTCCTTGATTTCCGTCTGTTGCAGTTCTATTAGCCGCCGTAAATCCTGGCGTATTAGGGGCGCCCGGTCAGCGAACGCGCTTGGATCGTCAAGAATCGCCAACAAAGCTGTGGTATCCATGGCGGGGGCGTCCAAGCGTGGTTTTTTATGGGGAGAAGGGATTTCAGAAGTCAAAACGGTAGGAGGACGTTTTCCTAAAAAACGTGGAGATTTAGGTATGTATTTTTCTTCAACTTTTCTTCGTTGTCAAAAAAAAAACCTGAATGAAAAGACAGCCGAAATAGAACACTGGATTCTTGTGAGGCGATAAGCAAGAAAAAAATCTGAACACGGGACAAAAAAAGAAAAAAATGTAGTGTGCCAAAAAAAAGACAAAAATAAAACGGGCGTGGATAAAGGGCGTGGATAAAAGGCGTGAATCGCAGAAAGGTATGATGGAGGTGGAGGTGGAGATGGTGAGCGAAAAGAGAGGCACAAAAATAAAGGCAGTTTAATTTTTATTTTTTTATCCTCCTCTGTTTCGCAGAATCAGCACGGAAATAGGAAGAAGAAAAAAAAAAGTGGGGTGGGGCAGAAAGAGAAAGGGTTCATAGGGGCGGTTAATAGGGGCGGTAGACAATAACGGCAGCGACGTGAGCTTCGTGAGACAATGGGACACAGATTCCGGGTACGGCCAAGTAAATGGGATGGAATTCAGGTATTAGACGAGAGCGAAGGAGGAAAATGAGAGAAAATGAGTTGCACACAATAGGAAAAGGAGAAGAAAAGAAAAAGTTTGAATATCTTTTTTAATTCACGACTCGTATATTATACTCAACGGTGGGTTCATTTCTACAATTCATATAGCCTATATTGTCGATGAGGCCAAAAAAATTGCTTCGAGTCAAACGGTGGAATACTTGGGCTAAACGGGCGCACCATGTCCGCTCACCGTAACCTGTGCGCTGAAAAATGGGGCCTGGATGAGAAAGAAAGATAGCCATGTCTATTCCGCCGCACGCGTGGCGGAACTGAGACATACAAACGAGCTCGCCACACGCTTGCCACAGGTGGAATTCAGAATACACTAAGAACTTATTTTTGATTTTGAGTTAAACTTTCGTTTGATGAGTTGTTCTTGGAGGTTTTTTAAGTGCCGAATCTTGCTGCAACATGATTTATTCTTCTTTGGTTTCCTTCCTGGGGTATTTTTGTTTCTTATTTTTTGTTCTTTATTTTCTCGAGTGGGAGGGTCCCTCAAGTGTAACGAGACGAGTTGACGAGCTCTCGTCTACACGAAGGAAAGAGACGAATTCCGTGAATGCATACCGCCATTGTTTTTTGGTCCTTCAAAACAAATCTCGCGAGTTTCATTCTATAAATTAGGCAAGTTGGGGTCTCTTATGCCCTTTCTCTAATTGCCTTTTTCTTTACCTTGACTAGCGAAACATAATTAAAATAATAATTTAGGATTGTTGCCGTATCATTTTCGCGGCGATATGACAAGGCTTGGCTCAGTGGCCTGGTCTGCACTCCACGCCTTCTTGGGCGTGCGCGCCGCGGGGCCTGTTTCTATCTCAAAGGTCAGTAAAGAAGGTGGAATTCCACATCTACACAAAGAGGGATTGAAGTCGTAGTCGACCATCCATCTCCAAAGTCAAAGAGCCTTTTAAAAATATTCGAAAATAAGTATAGTTTTTTTTTTTCGTAAAAGATGGACATTTCTGGTAATTAAATGCACACAAATTTTTCTTCGTTCTCTTGATTTGTCGCCATGACAGGGCCACTAACGTCACCTCGACGCACCCCCTGGCGATAGAATTTCATTGCATCTCGGATCCCCACACTGTATTCGCAGACCGGGGAAACTCCACATTAAAGACAAATGAAAATCTTATTCTTATTTCTTCTTTAAAAAATTTCACAGGAATATATGCTTATGCACTTCTGGGGTGGAAAAAGTCCAACCAGGGTACTTTTCTAATGGAGGCCTGAGTTCGCTGCGCCAGGATTTGGGGGTTTTCTTAGACGCATGATTCTTTCCTTCCATTGACGGCGCGACAACGCTTGCACTTACCTTTATTGGTCACAGCACACCTTGGTTAATAAAGCCCTAGTACAATCTTGTAATGCCATTTATCGCTGTTTTTAATGAATTATGGACTTTAAAACCATGTTTTCAGAAAACAACACGTAAAAGACCATTTGTAGTTGTGCAGACTAAGTAAATAGCGGCCCCATCTCTTCAAACAGGGACAATGTAAATCATTCCAATTCTATTTCTATATAAAATGTATACCCAATTGTTTTTCCAATTGTTTTTTATAGATTCTCTCTATGCTTATGTTTATCTCTTTTCGTCGAGTTTTCTGTTTGTTCGTTCTTTACATCCACTGTAGGAGTAATGAATGAGTTGCGGTCTGCAATCTTCAAAATCCGCCTGTTCAGCGAAGGGATACTTACCCCGAAGATACCGTGACCTAGAGAACAAGAACCAAGCCCAATCCCACGGCTCCAAAGACCAAGGACTTTGCGAAGTGATGTGCGGTAGAACCCTCAGACTTTCTAATACCAGAAGAGTTCAAGGAGGCACTTGCCGAATTAGAAGTAAGGGACGAAGCAACTGCAGTCGAAGAGTAACCAGGGGCCCTTACTGCCAGTGGGATTGCGTTCGACACCACCTGGATGCTCTCGGTGTTGGAGTATCTGACTTGTGCCAAAGAGATCTCATAGTCTTCCAAGTTGTAGACGATGTATGCGTTACGGAGGAAGTTGTCACCCAAAATCGCATATGACGTTCCAGTTAAGCTATCAGCAGATTGGGGCATGACACCCAAGTAGCACAGGGAGCCCGTGCTCAAAATCAAGTCCGACATTGGAACTTGGATTCTAACTCCGGAGAAGTTGAACACTGCGAATGCAGACTTGGTGTTATAGCTACAACTCAAGCGGTAGTACCCGGACGAGGACATAGTGGCACCCAACAGCGAGGCAAGAGAGCTCAAGATCGCCGTTGGAAGGTATGTCAACGTAGTACCGGAATCCAACAATGCAGGGATGGCGGCAGACGACACGGTGACGTTTTGCGAAGAGCTTTCTAAAGTGATGGAGTTGAGGACAATATCGAACCGGATAGGACTCGAGTAGTATGCAGAGTAGATGTTAATGATAGGCACAGTCTGTAACTGGCCGTTAAACTTGGCCGTGTCAATGGCACCAAACAAAACAGATCCCGACAGAGCAGAAGCAGTGTTCAAGTAAAGAGAATACAACACCTTATTGATGGCACCGGTGTTCTTCAAACGGAGAGGGAAGTTTTGGTAAGTGTATGGTCTAGTCATTGAGTTTCCTGAGTACGTGGTCTCTAGGCCGGCAAAGCCAATACCGAAAACACCCGTGCTAGACGAGGTTTGGTTAACCACAGCAAAACTACAGTCGGACACGTTCGCTGAGCCAAAGTCAATGTAGTCTGTGCCCCAAAAACCTCTAGCAAACGTTCCATCAGCGTAACTAATGGCAAATTGTGGTGCCGACGAGTTCACCTTGAACGAATTTGACGCAGCAGTGTTGAAGGAGCCTGCTGCGGTACAGGCACCGGACGCAGCAACAGAATTAGTGGCCGTGGCCGTAGCAAGTACCGACTGCAGAACCGTGATGGTGGTGTCGGCCCTTTTCTCGTTTTCGTGGTTAAAAGACGTTTCGCCAACCTCAAAGTCCATCAAACGACGGTGTGAGAAGACTGAGAAATCTTCAGCGACGGATCTCCGGCTATTCGAAGAACATGCAACATTGCTAGACATGACCCATAAATCCGACGATCCGGTGTCCACAACCACACTGTTGTTGGCACCGTGAGCACCCAACTGGAGTGTTGCTGCATAGTAGGTTTGTTGGTTGACCAACGTAAGTTCCGTCAGGCCGGCTCTTTTGACGAGGTCGGCTTCCTTGCCTTCCAAAGCCTCCGGAAGAGAGTTTCCTCTTAGAACGGCGAAGTTCAATTTCAAGTGATTGGGCTCAGCCACCTCTGGGATGCTAACCGCCGAAACCAAAGCTGCAAAAAGCGCAGGATAAGAAAGACCCAACATTTTAGTTATTCTGTGAATGTCTTTGTGAAAGGGAAGTAAAAAAACAGGTGTCAGATTTTTCTTGAAACTGAGAATTGGATACTAGCAACAGAGCGCACTGAGGTAAATGCTTGGCCAGTGACGAAATGTCAAGTTATGAGTTGAGGGGTCAAAGTTTTTTGCACAAACAATTAATACACAGACACGTTATGCTTTTATAGAAGATTCCTAAGTCTCTTCTCTGTGATTATGGTTGAACTTTGGACCAATCAATTGAATGAATAAGGAGAAAAAATATTCAAGGTTTCTAAAATTAGACTCTGGCTTTGCAATGGCAAACGCGTACTAGTTATATGGCAGATGATGCCCGCAATGGTTGCTTGTAGCCTGTACACAGCCCGCGGAGACCATACGTGGTGCCCGATTTTGCTGCGGTGCCCAGAAAAAGCGATGCGAAGCGGCGTAACAATTGAGTATGATAAGGGTATCAAGCAATATTTGAAACTGTATTTTTGCGAAGAATTGTTTTTGTTTTTGTTTTTGTTTTCTTATTTATTCATTTGTACTTTTGGTTTGAAATCGTATCCAACAATGAAACATGGCTGAAACCACAACCAAACAGGTTGCATGAAGAACGGCTTCCAATTGCAGAATCTATACCCACCATGGCCTAGGCCTTAGATTCTTGAAGGTGGACACATGTTGTGTGACGTAGGTTACAGCCAAATACTACGTTTGCGCCTGCCAAGAGAAGTGAAGCACAGAGGCGCTGCGCCTTTTTCCAATACATTGCGGGACATCATCAAGAGTATCACCAACTACTGTGATAAAGTATAGAATATGACCGGCATGAAGTGCGAAACTGTAATTTTCAGAATGATACTTCCTCCAATGGGGCTTTGGTGGCAAACCTCTTTTCAGGTTGACTTTTTCAAATCGCGCGACGTCTTCTAATTTTGGTATCTATTGCGCGGTTTTGTTGTAGCGTATGATCCAAAATGCAAGTCCAGTACTATAAGAACCCCCACGAGAAAAAGGCACTTACTTGTAGTCTAATGGATCTGAATTAATAAAAACACCTTCTCGTCAATGTAAAATTGATATGTGGTTTAATTTGAATATGAATACGTCGACAGTCTTCTCCTCTGGATGATCAGCCACTACGATACCGCAGCAGGCTGAGGTCACCAGAACTGCATCTCCATCGATGTCCCAAAGATAGAACAGGCCCCAATGAATATCCATTAAATACAACTCAAGTTAATACGGCAAGTCAGGTATCGCCACTGGGGAAAAGGAAGTCATTGCACTGATATTCCCACTATATATTCTGATAATGATAACTATGCTAATGGACATTTAAAACGAGTGTGGTTTTCTTTCTAATATCTTCAAACTCGTACCGGGAAATTCCTCAGCTTGTGCGGGGTAGTAACCATGTTGTATTTTATCGTTTAGGGTAAGTAACAGGGGTTAAAGGTGAGTATCCCCATTATTCAGCAGATTGATGCTGGCACATATCCTTTCCAAAATAAATCGAAACCTTAATAATCAACTTGTAGAGGATGGCATGGCTGAAACCAGAGGCCAGTCATTTGCATCGTTATTTGCAGAACCTTCTTATACGAACCATTGTACATTTCAATACAGTGTTTGAAATAAATAGCGAAAGCTTTTTGAATGAAACGAGAGAGTATTTAAGAAACGGTAAAATGATTTATATAAAGATTCCCATAAAAACTTTATAAAGAAAAGATTAATCCCACACAAATGACTCCCAAAACAAATGATAATGACTCTGTGAGGTAACGAGTTTTGAACCCCGCGCGTGTACTAGAACCCGAATTGGCCAATGGCAAGACCGAAGGAGTGGCACTTATCACGAAGCTAGAGTTGGAAAAAGATGACGATGAGACACCAGGCCCTGTGGAAAGAATAGAGATATATGTCTGGGAAGAAGTCAAAGCGATGCTAGAATGAGTCAGGAGTGACAACGACCAAGAATACTTCGTTGATACACTTGATATATTCTCATTCATGGTGGAGTCATCATTACTCGTCACAGTGCTGTAAATATTCGAAGGAGAGACCGATTCTATATCCGTTAAAAGTGATACTGTGGGAACATCGGTGATATATTGAACCACGGATGTGGATGAGTAGCCTGGTGCTTGAACCGCCAGAGGAACGGAGCTTGTGACGACTTCAATATTCTCATTTTTGGCGTAGTCTGCCTGAGCCAAAGAAATCTCATAATCCTCCAAGTTGTATACAACGTAAGCGTTACGAAGGAAGTTATCACCCAAACTTGCCGACGGAGCTGTTTCACCGTCGGATGTTTTTTCCAATACTCCCAAGTAACACAGCGACCCCAGTGACAAGATTAAGTCAGATAACGGAACCCTAATCTCAATTCCAGAGAAGTTGAACACCGTGTGTCCAGATGAGGCCTTATAATCACAGCTGACTTGGTAGTGGCCTGAAGAATCAAGTGAACCATTCAACAGCGAAACCAACGAGCGGAAAACGACGGTTGGGAGGTGGGTCAACGTGGACCCCGAATCTAATAATGCAGGAACTGGCAAAGTAGCAATAGAGATTTTTTGTGTTGAGCTTTCCAACAGAATAGAATTAAGCACCACATGAAAATACGCTGGATTTGAGAGCAATCCAGGATATATATTGATGATCGGTATGGTCTGTAACTGGCCACTGTATTTGGCGTGGTCAACTGCTCCAAACAATACTGAACCCGACAGTTCATCATTGTTGTTCAAATAAAGTGAATACAAGACGTTATTGATGATACCGTTATTCTTCAATCTGAGCGGAAAGTTTTCGTACATGTACGCAGTTTGGGTGAGGTTGTCAGCATTTGTGACTTCAGCCCCGGCTAAACCGATCCCAAGGACACCAGTGTTGGAGTTTGTGTCATTTGCTACAGCAAAGCTGCAATCTGAAACCTTGGTGGTGCCGAATGCTACGATATCTGTGCCCCAAACACCTTTAGCATAGTGCGCGTCGGCATAAAAGATAGAGAGTTCAGGTGCGGATCCATTCACCTTGAAAGAATTTGACTCTGCTGTGTTGAAAGATCCGTTAAGTGTACAAGAGTTGGAATTCGGTGTACCACTCGTAGTTTGGGTAGAAGTAGTCGTGGGAATGGGGGAATATGTTGCCTTCAACAAGTTATTTTCTCTTTTTAAATGCGCATATTCTCGAGAATCATTGATTGTTTCGCTCTTAGAAGAATCCGTATTGTCTTTATTCGATAACGGTCTGAGTGAACCCTCAGAAAACGTGTCAAGTGATCTCTTTTCCGTGAGAGGTGCATCAGAACAAACGACATCCTTTGCAATAAGCCATAAGTCTGAAGAGCCAGTATCCACAAGAACGCTATTTCGATCACCCTCAGAGCCGACCTCAAGGGTGGTTGAATAGTAAGTCTGTGAATTGATCAAATCAAGTACTGCCAGATCGGCTCTTTTCACGAGACCAGGTGCACTGCCAACCTTTGCCACAGTGGGATAATTGCCCCTCAACACAGAAAATTTTATCTCAACTGGGATACTCTCCGCTAGAGCCCCTGCCATGTAAATAACAGCATACTGGAGATAGAGCATTTTTGGGGGTTTTAAAAAGACTAAAGTGGTATATCTCTGGTGCAAAAATATTATATCAACGCAAGCGACAATTCAATGCCAAAGTAGGGTTTTAAAATGAAGGATGGTTATTCAAAGAGCGCGTGGTCATTTTTTAACTCTGAGGACCAAATATACACCCACGATACATTTTTGTCGTTTGTTTACTTTTCAAAGATTGCGAAACTCGCCAACATGTCACGAAGAGTGCATCTGGTAAACCGATGCGAAAAACCCTTCATGGACCCTAATGGGTCTGTAATGCTTCCAGATTTCCTTATTAGTTTTGGGCTAATAGGATCATCCGTAAAATATCAGAATGCTTGTTTGAAAGTAGCCACTGAGACAAGTATGGCAAAATCCCCACCATATTTTTGGGGGATTTAACTTTAATGGCGAGATCTCGAAATCTCCAAACTGGCATGTCCTACATGGAGTGCAATGTGAGCACGTCAAAGCTCAGCAGTGGAGGTTCAAATTAAAGATCTTTGTTATATCCCATTGTGCAGACATTCTGACGTGATTTCAAGAAAGTTATGATAACGAATGAATTCCACTCAAGCTTAAGTTCCATGAAACCATGTCCAATCACGCGTTTTTATTGTTTTATTTTTTCAAGTTAATTCTAAGCTTCGTTATTTTTTTTGTATGATTTTTTTTTTTCTCGCCAGACTGTGTTGAATTAATCCGCTAGCAATCATTCTTGATTTCTGGAGTAGTTACTCATAAATTATCTTTACATAAGAAGCCGCTCGCACATCATGCTAGGCCTACTTGTGTACGGCTGGGAGCGGCAGCTACAAATTAGGTGAATTATTGATAAGCGCCACACTTGGGAAACATTCCGGCCCTTTCATTTATGTTAGCGTGTTTTTCGGTTCTTATTTTTCTACTATTTAATAATGATCTTAAAACATATGTACCTTAAACAAAACATTCCAAATGGTTGGTGAAATCACAGAGAATGTCTTCCCTATAAGACCTATGAAGAATAATAAACAACAAAGGGCTGCAAATAAAGTGTAGATAGCGACTGATTAAGTCTCCTTTCTCTTCGCATATCTCCAAGTCTGTCTGTCTTGACGTTGTGTGAGGTCGGATTCTGCGCAATCGCATTGTCTGCAAAGGTGTTTTCATGAACCGACAAATTACGGCTGAAGATAGCCAAATGGGAGTTTAGTATGTGATATTGCTGTCCGAAGAGGACTGGTTCTTTTGGTGTATAATAAATACGGCACTTCTCAAGATTAATTCGTGATGAATATGACTAGTCGATTGCGTTAGGGGGTTTGCAAGTGTGAATTTGAGGGCGGTTAGACGATAATTTTAAGAATAAAGCATTAAATTGAGAAAACAAAAAGTCTTTCATACATTCCGGGGGTCCTTTCTTCGGGGAATCTCCCAAAGGAAAAGTTCCAAAAATGGTAACCCTATGTTTTAACTGACCTTTTTGAGCCGTACGTAAATCTGACCATTTCCTTCATACGGTTGTTTTGTGAGGGAGCCTAATGTGTGTGAGGAAAAAATCTCGCATCCTTTAAATCGTGGCCCTCTGGCCGCGTTGTAAATATCCTTCGTGTGGTTGTTTTGTGAAGGAGCCTTTTGTGTCACCGGAAAGAATCACACCCGCATTAAAGAGTGACTTGGTTGGTGGACCAGGCTCTATTTATGAAGACAGACTCAGATTTACATTTAATAAGTTCTGTGGTGTCGTCACTTGCACCCGGAGAGGATATTCTATCAAACACAGTTCAATACACAGTATCTGATTAGTAGTCGTACGCTTATCCAAAATATTTAAGTATTGTAGGAAGACGTACATCTCTGAAGAATAATGAACTCATTTGAAAAGATCGTAGACGGAATTTCGCAATTTCGCAATATTGAGCATAGGTACTTGCCGCGAGGTTACTGTGGACGAATCTTCCGGGAAATAGTGCTATCCAATTCCCTACTCCCGGAGAAGATATCCGATGACTTTAACAAACATTTGGGTAATTTTATCTAGTTTTACAAGATACTATTATATATCATGTGCTAAATAAAAAAAAAAGTCAACCCTATTCGAGATTTTTATTGGTACTAGATTCATGGGTTCAAAGCAGTGTTGCGCGTTACGACAACTATTACGAAAATTTACGATTTACGATTGTTTGGGCACTCGTAATCGTTATTCGTAATCGTATTACGATAACGTAATACGAAATCGTAATTTTATATTGTAAATATCGTAATACGGCTTCGTAAATTTTGCGATATTGTTTCTTCCTTTTCATATATTCGCAATGATCAGAAAATAGCTCGCTGAATAGCAACTCCTT
>JAJMIV010000033.1:0-48630 GCA_030563445.1 Metschnikowia gruessii
AGTAATTTTTAATTTTCCAAGTTTCTTGTGGGTGTTCTTACCATGTAGTTATGAATGAAATAACGATAAATGCATAATCTGATATACAAATAACGAAAATGCATAAACTGATATACAAGTATAAAATCGCGTGTAAATATCTCATGCGTATAAAGTGATGTTACCATTGTGAGGAGAATGCGAGCGCTGGAAACCAGCCTTTTATCTGTATGATTCTAGGATATTGAAGTATTCATTTAACTGTAAAAGTAGTTCAATTTAAGAGGTTCAAAAAAGTTCACAAAAGGTAGTTCAAAAAGAGTCCTTCGTCAGGAATGACCAAATCAGAAATGACCAAATACGGCCCGATATGAGACCCGATCAGATGAGAGCAGCGTACAAACCTTCCACCCCAAGGTCGCGGGAAATCCCAAGCACAATCAGAAGTCAAATGCCCCCTGTTAAATACTGATATACCTCAATATATACGTGGCGGGCATCATATAATGAACCATCTCAGCCAGACTCGCGTATGGGTCTACAACGAGAATTTTACGCGGCCTATGGATTACAGAGAGAAACAACTGGAGGATGAGCCGAATTAAGATGTCTAAATTGTGTCTAAATTGTGTCTGAATGGTGTCTGAAAGGTGTCTGAATGGTGTCTAACTTCTGTCTGAAAGAGGATATCCTAATTGGATGCCAATATAACGGTCGTCGAGACTGCTAAAGTTGTAACCGTTGTTTCAAATGAAAATGATCATCCATTCATCTCTTCATACATGAAGTTACCTCCACTCACTGGGAATGTATACCTTTAAAGGCATAGTAACAATCACTGGCCCTATCTTGGCATCTTTATTAAGCTAGTTAAATATTCGCAACATAATAGAGCACCAAAATGTAGTTCAATAAAAGTTCAAAATAGATTAAAGGCCCAAGTTTGCAAATTTCTGGACCATGCAGGAGATAATCTTACTAACGTTTTATCTTGATAAATCCGACGATATCAGGCATCTATGAATCCCAAATGTACTCATAAGGAAAGAAATGGTTTCACACAAAGCATCACTAGATCGAGCGATATTCTCCAGAAATCCTTAAAGTAAAGAAGAAGGCGTTAAAACTCTGTTTCTGATCATCTCTAGGACCAAATATGATCGATGCACATAAATATTGAATAATAGTGTTGAAGTAAAATTCATTTGGTGCAATTAATTGACCCATAAATTACCTGACCCCAACTCCCTGAGGTATCTGATCAAAAAAGCCACCCACATTTTTCCATTTATTTTCGAATAAGCCGTAGCACTAGACTGAACTTTATTGTATAAATTTTATTGTTTAAACTTGTTTAAATTTTATTGTATAAATTTTACTCCAATAAATTTAACCATCTCTGTCAAGTCTTTACACATAAATGACAGTAAATTAACATGTTCGCATTAATGAACGCTCGCGGGTGCACCAAAAAACGCGAAAATGCGTGCATCTGGTGGGAATCACTGTACACATTTTTTATTTATTCATTTTTTTCCTCATTTTTTCTTTAGGGCTCGTGCCCTCGCGCGCTCAAATCGCCCAGTGTACTGCACAGCAATGCACGGGAAAATTTTCGGTTACTCTCATTCCATCAGACATTTTCCATACCTTGTCTATTCTATTCCCATCACCTGCAAACAAAAATGGCCAAGATCAGTCACGGTATGTGCTACGCCCGGAGTGATAGAACCGCTCATCACCCGAATCCATGAAGAAATTAGTATATGTTTGAAACCTTTGAAATCCCCGAAATCCCCGAAATCCCCATATGAAAAGAGGTGTTTTTGATGGAATTACACGTCTTTCCCATGTGCCTCAGCATCAGTAAGGAATATTAAATACTGTGCGATATTATCCCAGCACCAAAGTGGACCCGTCACTTTATGGTATGAAATATTGCAGAATTGTCCCAATCATCCCATGCGATGACCCGAATTTTGAAAATTATCATTGTTGACCTTTTTCGTTGGCCTGTATCTTTATACATTGATTAGTTGTGAGATGTCTAGGTTTAGTTGAGAGGGTTTTATCTTCATTAGACCAACAATGCTAAAGTGAGCAAAACCAGTCAAACACGAAAATTATCAAATGATCAAATTATCAAATTACCAAAATCATGAAAATTATAAAATGACCCAAATTCATCATACCAAAACGATTCCCATTCCATCACCTCCATCCATCACTCCCTTCACATTCCACCACATTCCATCTCCTTCATTCATACTAGTTTCATCATCTCCCCTGTTTCTTCATACTAACATACAGACGTTTCTTCTTCTCGTTCTAAGTCTAGAAAGGCTCACTTCAGCTCCTCTTCTGCTGAGAGAAGAGTGTTGATGTCCGCTCCTTTGTCCAAGGAGTTGAGAAAGCAATACAACATCAAGTCCATTCCTATCAGAAAGGAGGACGAGGTCACCGTCGTCAGAGGCTCCAAGAAGGGTTCTGAGGGTAAGATCTCCACCGTCTACAGATTGAAGTTCTCCGTGCAAATCGAGAAGTTGCAAATCGAGAAGTCTTCCGGTGCTTCTATCCCAATCAACATCCACCCATCTAAGGTTGTCATCACCAAGTTGTACTTGGACGACAAGAGAAAGGCTTTGATCGAGAGAAAGGGTGGTAAGTTGGAGTAAGTGCACTCTGTGTAAGTTAATCGTCGAATAATACATATCTGTAACGAGTTAAGTGTAGGAAGTCATTGGACTAAGTCATATGTGAGGAAATTTCGGTATTATATTGAGATTTAAGAGGCCGAAGATTTTTTGATGGGTCTTGGTGTTTTTTTTTTTTCAATTTCATGATCCTTTAGTTTGGCCCTTTTTATATCCTATAAGGTTTTATAATCCTAGTCTTTATAATCCTATAAGGGTCATTTTATAGTCCTATAAGGTTCATTTTATAATCCTAAGTTTTAACTTCGGGCAGACTAACCGGCGTAATCCTATGGTTTCAGTGAAGTCACGTGCTTGTTCTGATGGAGCTTAGTATGTTTCAATCCACCTTTTGAGTTATTCGCCAATATATTTTTCAAGCAAAAACTGAGGATTCATTACGCGGTTGATGGATAAGCACAATTCTCAAATTAACCATTACTTTTAAAGTTTTCGGGAAAATCGACATGGATCACAGAATCGCTCTGCATTCATCAGCCTGCACTGAGAAGTACTTTTACTACACCAGCACAATGCAGAAATCTCAATATTGCTAGATTTCCACGGTGGAGCGATATCTTGGATTTTCCTGCAGAATCTCGAATAAATGATTTTAGATATCATGGACGGATATTCCTTTCAACAGCAGTCGATGGGAAACTTGGACTAGTTCCCTAGGTCCTGTTCACATTTCTCTGACGATTTACTGTCTTGATAAGTCCATGACATAAATAATTCCAAAGAGTTTAACGCACAGATATTTTACCGGGGATTTTCTACTGGAAATCTTTCGAGTTCAATCTTTTGGTTGAATTCCTGGGGTGAAGTCACGATCAATTACAGACTTAGGTTGTCTTAAGTTGGTGTGAGTGGTGATGGCAATATCAATATGATGATTCTTTAAAAAGGCTTACTGAAGATCCCTTTTGAATTCTTTTCAACTATGGGTCCTCGATGTTGTTTTTGCACTAGTGCATATTCCCCAGGGAATATTCAGCTAGAATAATAGGCAGAATTTATATATCCGTAGTTTGACCAAATTTCTAACGGTTGTACTTCACTACATTGGGGAAAGTATTAAACAGTGAAACCAACTAGTTTTATCTGTGGAAGAAAAAGATATACTTCAGTATTATTCCCCACTAGGTTGGCCAATATGTTATCTACCCGTACTAGGCATTGTTACGCAGTCTAAGTGATTGAACTAATATCCTCTCTTGTATCGCCGGTTTACTCACACATCGAATGTATGTGGCCACTGATATTGTTTGTGAGTAAGCCTTGAGTGTTAATATATAGTAGCCTACGACATGTAGGTTTACTCGTTTTCCTTTTTGGGTAACGAGCCAAATACATATTGCATACAATAAATTACCACTATTGAATTACCACTGTTTACCTTTCCGAACTTGGGATTGACAGATCTTATTCTATTTCATACTACTTAGAATTATGAAATTATGAATTACAATTACCTGGCCTGGAAATTGAAATGTTTCGGCTGATCCAAGTACGTACAATTCCACATCCAAACATTTGGACTTGTGTAATCCACAACTAAGATCTACTTCAACACAATACCCTACACTGGAATAAAATCAGAGAACTACATAACATGCCTCCTTTATAATAGGAATGTATAACATACTGGGTTCTTTTTAACTGCTGTTCAATAGGGTTCTGATTCATCCTTCTTTCTAACTTTTTAGTATATGATAGATAGCCAGGTCATTATGGTGGTTTATGTTTTAAACGTTAAATAATTTGTTTCTCGAGCTTCCATGTAAAGAAGCAACAGAAAATGTTGAAACTTCTCCTTGTCCTGTACTAGTACAGGAAAAAAGTTCCTCGTTGTACTCACATATAAAACAGGGAACCAACGACGAGGCAACTTAAAAGTTTACATATTGCCACTGTCAGATCTCAATAATGGCTGGCCAGAGAAAAGGTATTGGCTTAAAAAGTATTTCCGGGTGTTTTAGGCAAGTATTCCACTTTTTTTAAGCTGGGCCATCCTTCAAATGTGTATTCAATACATCAAGTGCGATAAATAATATTCATTGATGGGTAATTTTGCACCCACATTCAGGTATCAAGCCCTTGTTTTATTTCAGGGGTATTTTATGATTCATGTTTTAAATAACCTTTGTTACTCCTAATTGGTGTAGTTTCATCCGAATCATATCCATATCATATATATACCATATCTAAATCATATCTAAACCATATCTAAGTCATATCCATATGTCCATGATCAGATCTCATGGCCCCATTTTCGCACAACCGTTTTGGTACATCTCCATACGTAAATCATTTCTTGGCTTTGTCCCACAAAATATCCGTAAGCACCAGGTCTGTTGATAATTAATAAAAACGAAACAGCAGAGATTTCCAGAAGTTCCATAAAACCCCTTTCCATAATACTGGCATGTTATTCAATGGCCAATCACTGAGGGGTTAAACTCCGTGGGAAGGCCCTCATAGTAATGCCAAATGAAACGCATGAAATGCAAAAAGCACACCCAAGATTTCTTTCATTTTTCAGGAATTCTTTTTTTCCTTCCTATTCTTCACAAAAACAGTATTCCAAAAAACATCGAATCGCTTTTTTTTTAAAAAAAAAAGAAACAAATCGTATTACAGGATGCCACTAGTACCGAGTTGGTGTAGTGTGGTCCAGGGCCCAGGCTGTAGGACCGCTTTCTCAACCGCAACCATACTCCGCCGAGGCCCCCACGCCTCCAGGCTCCAGGCATAATAGCAAAGTAACAAAACAGCAATGGGAAGGGAACCAAAACGCAACAAAACACCCAAAAAATAAATTATCCAAAAAATAAATTATCCAAGAACGAATTATCTAAAAAGTAAATTATCCAAAAACTTAAACAAGATCTGCAGAATCCCCCTCCTCCTTCCTTTTTGGTTCCCTTGGACGCAATTTCACCAGTGGAGATAGCAGTGGAGAGCAGTGGAGATCCAGTGGATGTTGACTCAGAGAAGTATCTGGCCCACCGCACATGCGAATAGCACACTTGCCAAGGTCAAGAAGGGCCAAGAAACAGTGCAACAGTGTAACACAAAAGCACCAAAAAACAAAACAAATAGAAAAAAAGTACTAAACTGTGAAAGCACAACTACACAGGAAAACATCAAATATTCACAGCCCAAAATTTTCACCAACTTTCACAATTTCCATCCGTTTCCTCAATTTTCATCAACTTCACACCCGGCCCCAACACGGCAACAACGGCCGCGCCTGCACCCTCTCGCGACTGGGGTACTCGCGAATGGCCTCTGCCCTCTGCCCTCTGGCCCCGGCCCTGGCCCTGGCCCTCTGGGGCTCTGCCCAGATCTGCGTGGATTACTATAAATCTGCGTGGATTCTATAAAGACCGCATTCTTTCCACTTTTCCCCACACTCTGATTCAACACAAAAACACCTTTGAATTCCCCCAAAATGTCGGCTATTGACTCCGACCAGGAATCAGAACACGATATTTTTGCCGTGTCCGAACACTTGCTGCGTACCATGTCGCTCGGACGCCGCACCAAAAAACGATGGTCGTTCCATAGTAACTCCAAGCCAGATTTGGTGGGACGACCATCCAACTTTAATCGGCGCCGGCGGCTCAGTGATGTCACGGGAATCGATGGTGTACACAAGGAGATCGACCCCTACCACATTTCGCCCGCCCAACTTTACTCGACGGAGTCTGGGCGGCTATTCCACGCGGGGAAAATCTGCATTGCCTTGGCTGGGTTACCCGGCCGGGGAAAGACCCACTTATCGGTATCGTTAACACGGTACTTGCGGTGGCTCGGCGTCAAGACCCACAGTTTCCATCTTTGTGATTATCGCCGCGCCACAAACCCGGACGAGGATTTGGACTACACCTTGTTTGTGGCACCCACCCTCGACCTGGAGAAACTGGCCCTGGCCCTGGCCCTGGCACTGGCACTGGCACTGGCACTGGCACTGGCACTGGCAAACATGCCAAACCTGGCGGCCCTGGATCTGAGTACCCAACAGTTCGAGAATAAAACCGTAGACGAATGTTTAAATGATATTCTCAACTTTTTCGAGAACGATAAGGGCCAGGTGGCCATTTACGACGCCGTCAACGCACTACCCGAATACCGCACACAATTGGCCGAACGGTTCAAGCTTGACGGGATCCAGTGTATTTTCATCGAGTCCACCGTCACCGACGACTCGCTCTTGATGAAGAACATCGAAACCGCTGCGCGCTCGTCCCCCGATTATGAAAACTGGGACTATGCGCAAGCTTATGAGGACTACCGTAAACGTATCAACATGTTGACCCCGTACTATAAGGAAATGGACGCTTCGGGTGCGGACGCCGCGTTGTCGTTCATCAAGATCATCAATTTCGGCCAGCGTATCGAGTTGAACAACTCCAACTATGGTTATTTGATCAACAAGGTGGTGTTCTTCCTCATGAACTCGCGCATCAAGCTGGGCTCCATCTACTTTGCCCAATGTTACAAAAAGGACTGGGACTACTCGAAGGATCCGCCCTTGGATGACGCCGGAGTGCAGTACTCCAAGGACCTCACGGGCACGGTGCTCAAGCTCCTCGAGGCCAAGGGCCGCAAATTCAAGCCCAAAAAGACCGCCGTCACCGCCGCCAGCGCAAACGCCGACTCGGAGCCATTTACCATCAAACGCACCTTGTCCACCGACCAAAAACACCCTCCCACGGGTGCGGATGGCGTGGATGAGGACTCGTTTGTGGTGTGGACCTCAGTCAAGCGTCGTACCATCGAGACAACCAAACACTTCAGCGACGCCGGCGTCAAAATCAGACACCGCATCCAGTTGTCGCAGAAGAATCCGGGCGTGGTGGCCGGCATGTCCGACGACGAAATCAAGGAAAGATACCCGTCGGAGTTCGAGCTGTACCTCAAGGACTCGTACCACCACCGGTTCTCGCGTGCCGAGCTGTACCACGACTTGGCGATCAAAATCGAGCCGTTGATTCTTGAGATGGAGCGTATGAGCGGTGATATCTTGATCATTGCAGACGAGACCGTGTTGCGTGTATTGCATGGCTACCTCATGGCGTTCTCCTGCTACGATATCCCATGGTTGGACTTCTCCACTGACGACATCATCGAGGTCAAGTTTAATGCGTACTCCAACACGGCACGCCGAATCCCCATTGAGAAGTTTTCCGGCAACTAAGGATGCTTCTATTTCTACGTGGTTGGTTTATTGCGTGTGATTTTTGGGTGTGATTTGCTGATTTATTGTGTGTGATTTATTGGGTTTAGGTGTGATTTACTGATTTATTGGGTGTGATTACTGATTTATCGATTTATTGGGTGTGATTACTGATTTATCGATTTATTGCATGGGTCGCGGATCCTGCGACGGCCCGGCCCCGCATCCAGCGAAGAGCGCACTGGTTAGTAAGTGTCAGCAATAACCACCAGAAAAGGAACTGAATCAACCCCACACAGTCCAATATTGTGGAAGTTATTTCATCCCCGAAAAAGCAACTATACCATGCCTAGTCTAGTGCCCACAGCCACGTACGAGTCGCCTCTGGAGCCAAGCACGGTGAAGTTTGAGCCTGGCCAAGGTCCGCACTCGACCGATGGAAACACCACGCGGATCTCGGATATCGTGATCGATGCGGGTGGAGAAGATAGAGATAAGCCCAGCGAGGCCAAGGCCACGGATTTGGGTGCGTTAAGGGCCCAGCTCACCACGGTCCAGGACCAGCTCAATGTGTTTTTGACGGCGAAGATGCTGAACAAGCGTAAGCTCGACGAGGCCGATGCCGAGGCCCAAGCCGGGGCCGATGCCGATGCCGACGTTGAGAGGCGGCTTTTAGACGAGGGTGTGGATGAAGACAGCGAGTGAGTTGGGTGGGCCAGTGGGTTGCCACAGATGAGTATGTTAGTATGCTAGATTTTTATTATTCAGAGCTATGTACATACGGCAGGGAAGCCGATGTTTGGGTTGAAGTTACTGGAGTTCAACGGTGATCAGTCGATAACTCTGTGACAGTCCCAGAGCATATGATAATAATACATGATAAAAAAATAAAAAAATAAAAAAATACATGATAAATACATGAATGATAAATACATGAATGATAAATACATGATAAACACGTAAGCAGATCAGAGGAAGTATAAACCCCAACAGTAAATCAGATCAAGAATGTATTATATAAATATTCCGCTTTGATGTATCATTTTTCCTCTTCCATCACTTCTTCAGAATTCGACACTAATACTATCAAACACTCTATACTGACATTTCTTTCACGACAAAGCCCTTCACTTCTTCCCCACAATGTCCGTCATGTGCTTCACGGTGTTCTCCAACGTCGTCACCAAGTAGTTTTTCTTCGTATTCAACAGTTTCTGCGTCTCCAAAAAGTCCTTCTTATCTTTCTGGAGCAGGCCCAAATATGTCGTTACATCGTTCTGTACAAATGCTCTTCCAACACCTTTCCACACGGCATCTCCTGGGTTAGTAAGTTTTCCTAGTCTGGAGGAGGTCGAATCCACGATCTTCAAGTTAGTATCGACCCTGTCCAATTGCACGTTGCACATGGACAATTCTGCCCTGGACTTGTTGAGCTGGTTGTCCATTTCAATGAGGAGTTTCTGGAGGGCCTTTGGATCTAGCGACATAGTGGGAGTGTAGTATTGTGGTATTGTGGTTGTGGTTTTGTGGTTGTGTTTTTTTTAGTGTCTTTTTACTGTCTTTTTGACTTTTTTGATTGGTTTGTCACTTGATAAAAGTATTTTTCGTGTCCAAGGCCTGGCTGAGAATGGACGCACTGGAAACACTGCGGCCTAGCACCGTGTGTATAACAGGTATTTCTGGTAAATAGTATTCTTACTATTGATTTTAATATTTGAAGATAATATAATAAAGCATCAAATATAATTTACATTAATAATATAGTAGGGGTATAATAACATAAAAATTTTATAATAACATAGAACTTTATAATAATATAGCTCGTTTTATAATGTAGGAGGCCTGTCCTCCGCGTTGGGCAAAGCTAGTATTCTCCCAGCCTGGACTGAATATCAGACAAATCACGGTTTATTATCTGGTGTGATTCTTTAAAAAAAAAGTGATCGAAATATTAGCAATTCTCAAAAACTGAAAATACTCCAGAGACAGAAAGTTTATTTTACTATTCTGAAGATGTTGATGGAGATTCTAGGAATACATCACATAAGAAATTGTCCATTGGTGTAAGACTGCGGCTTTCAACGGCCTTGAACCCATACCGACAAATAGTATTGTCAAGACTTTTTTTGAGAATGACAAGAATGGAAATAACTACGGTTTACAAGGAGGTTGGGAATTTTACTTTTCTTGCAATCCTGAAGATTACGGCATACGATTCGAACCTTTAGCGTGGGTCTGTTTGTAAGATGAATAACCTAAATTGAGCACTGCATATTTGTGTATAACCTAACACTAATAATGTAATGTACAACATAATACCAATAATGGCATGTACATACTAATAAAATACATCCCGCTAAATACCGAATAAGAGTTTGCGTTAAATATTGAGAGGGCTCCAATAGACTCTTTGAGGCTTACAGCAGTGGTTAAACTACGTCGTTGGCGAACCCACTAAGAAACATTGTGGACTCAATAGTTCGGGGCAATTAAACTCCCCAGTTTACATTATTCAAGGTACTAAATACTTTGGTAGTCTTCGCTAGTTATTACAATTTACTATAATCTTAATAAATTGGTAATACCACAAATTTCATCATCGTTGGTAAAATATCCTATATCGTTAAATTCATGGCTAACAACTCTGCGTACAGCGCAACTGAATGAGACTACCTCTTTCTAGAAAACAATTCTTGCAATATTTACATTAATATCTTAATAGAGAAAGTGTATTGTGTATAGTTGAATGATAAGTATATGGTAAGATCCGTCTTCCAAAATGTGGGTTTGTGTACGTCTTTGTCAAGTCAAGTCCCCCCAATGGTATAATTTACTTCAATTTACTTCACTGTAGTGGTTGTTGCCTCAGCCTCAATTAGCTAAAACGCAAACACTGAATAAATATATGGAATAATTAACTAAATAATTCAATTGTGCTCGTCGTGACTATGTTCTTCACACGAGAAAATAGCACCAAAGGCACGGACACTGTCAATAGATACATAATGTTTAGCCTTCCATCCGAACTCAAAGAGACCATGAATATCAGGCGTGTCCTTTTTTCTCGTCGTCGTTTCCTACAAAATCTTTTTCTTCATAAAAAACATATTTTCTTGATGCTTCCCTGGTTGCCTGCCTCAATTTGGCCTCTTCTCTTAGAAACACTCCCATTACATCTGGTCACATTTACGACATCTGGTCACATTTACGACATCTGGTCACATTTACGACATCTAGTCACATTTACGTCATTTGGTAATACTATATAAAGCACGTTGTTTTGCAGCCAGAAAATGGTAAATTATTAAAGTATGAAAGTATTAAAATATGAAAGTATTAAAAGCCGAAATCCAAACCCTTGCAACTGCTCCAGCACTAGACCTAACTTGGGGCCTGGACTAACGACCAACGGCTTAATGTGGTGGTGTTGGTTAAGGTGAATTTAACTATACTATGGGATATTTTAACTATCGATAATATTTTTGGACGATATCGATATTTTATTATATAACACCCAATAATATAAAGCTAGTTAATGCTATCAAAATATTTCTTAGCTGGAAGCATGATGTTTCCGGGGACTTTCAATGTGCCCGGATTAGTAATGTCTACATGCGACAAGTCTGAAGTGGTGTATTCCCAGCATGTCCATCAAAATCTTCGAAATAGTAAGATTTCTGCTATTGCTATAATTCCTTCTTATTTGAGAATGGGTTAAACCACACCAGATAATAAATTATATTTTTTGTCCGAAATTATGGACTTCAGGCTGTGACAACCCTTCGCCCACTAGAGTCCGCGGGCTTGATCTCCTTAGGTAATAAAATGTTAACTATGTTGATATATCATTTCCTATACTATAAACATAAACAATATTCTGGCGTTAATAATATTGTATTATTTAAGTGTTATTAATAATATTATATCATTTCTAAATGTTATTAATAATATTATATCATTTCTAAATGTTATTAATAATATAAATATTTTTAATATACACTATGGGAGAATCTAACAACACTGCTTAATGGTGCGCGTTAGAGCTTTGTATAACGACTACTTCACTCACCTGGGACCATATAACTCCACAAAACACCCCAAAAAAGAAAAAGAGGACACATTACTAAATCACTGAATAAACCACAAAAACAAAGTTCATAAAAAACTTCCCTCTCCCAAAAAACCACCAGAAATACATATTTTCTGGGCCCTTGAATGGCCCTTTTATGGCCGTGGGTTATACCAAAGTGACCCCCCCTGCAGGACCGCACATACGCTCCATCTACTTTACTTCCTCCTACTACCTTCATTTCTACCCCATAGAGGTCCCGAAGATTTCCACCACCTGAACCTTTTTCTCTCTTCTGTGACTGTCCAACCCACAACTCATGTTTTCTAAACTACCTGCCCGAATCTTGGCGCGTGGATGCAGGACATGGCCAAGTTATGCCGCCTATGCCACCAGCACTTCTCTGTTCCCCCAGACACCCCAAACCCCGGTTGGAGGAGACACCAACAACGTCAAATCCGAGACTAACCGGCTCGAAAAGACGCTCAGCAAGTTCTGGAAGGACGTCAGTGCCAACCTCAACACTTCCACGGGCGAATACGAGATTTGTCTCGATGAAAAACCCCTCAAGACGCCTCTTGGAAATAAACTCACCATTCCTCAGCACAAAAAACAGTTGGCAGCTTTGGTGAGCCACGAATGGGACTCGTTGGCTGATCTCAAGATCAAGCCCAACTCCTTGCCGTTGACGTCGATGGTGTCACGTGCAGTGGACCTCTGTCACGTGCACCAGGCGGAAAAAGTCGACCTTAATTTGGTGTCTAAAATCGGCGATTTGCAGGACATCAAACTCAACATGTTACGGTATTTGGACACCGACACGTGCTTGATCTTCACCACCGAGGACGACAACGAGGGCCGGTTGCGTAAAAGACAGCACGAGTTGTACCGGCCGTTGATTTCCGAGTACGAGTCGTTTTTCACTGTTTTCGGCAGAAAAAACGGCCTGCTTCCGCCAAATCACTCGGTTTCTTTGCAATTTTTGGACTGCGAGACCGACGGGCTCCGGGGAAACGGCCAGTCTATCGCTACGCAGACTGTGGTCAAGCTGTGGTTGGATAAACTCCCCATCTACGACCTTGTGGCGTTGGAAAAGGCCATTCTCTCGTCCAAATCGTTCCTCTGCGGTGCTTCCATCTTGCGCTCGAACGCTACTGACCCTACGGCCGTGGCCGAGTTGTACCAGGTCAACAAGCTGTCTCCGGAAACGCATTTCCGCAAATCTGTCGATGAAATTGTAGAGTGGGGCAACTTAGAGACCATTTTCCAGACTGCGGAGTGGGGAGAGGTCGAGGATACTCACGATGTGGACAATGCCGACTGGCTCCGCAATCTTTCCTCTGCCGCGCTCGTGTGCCGATAGTGGGGGATTTGTGTTTGGATATTTTGGGTGTTTGAATGTTTGAACGTTTCAATGTTTGAATGTTTGGATGTTTGAATGTTTGGATGTTTCAATGTTTCAATGTATATAGAACACCGGCGACCGGAGAAACGGTGTCACCTAGATTTGTGTTCTGTGAAAGAGCACATCAGGGTGTATAGATATACCCCACTTTATATAGGCCTTCCTGTCCAGGTCAATTGAGATAGAATACTTTATTGTCACTTTCTGTTGATATTGGTATTTCCGTTTTGGAAGAAATTCATGGTAAATGCCTTTTCACAAGCCATAAGCTTATCAAACTCGTATACATCATGCTACAAAGATACATTTTGATACCCCAGACTGTGCCAGGTCAGTATTCGTTTTCCGTATTTTTTAAGATTTCGTTTCACTATTTTTTCTTGCAAGTACTTGGATATTATTGATGTTGATGATCAGTTATCAACTTTTGCATGCAAATTTTGATTAAATGAAGGATTTAGTGGAATAAGCTGAATAGGTTGGAAATGGAGCTTACATAGTGAAAGTATCTAATACCCATGACTAGCACTAGGTAAAAACACTTGCACACTAGTAACACTAACTATTCACTACGTCTAGAGCTAAACTCACAGCTGTGGCAATACATAAGCCGGGCTTTTAGTGACTTTCTTTTGAGGAATCTGTATTATTTCTCCTTGTGATTCGTACATTCTCTTATTGTCTCAGTATCACACTAGATCGGGCCAGGATTTTTGGTATTGTGCAAGACAAATAAGCGCCCATTTTCCAAATCCATACATTCCATATTTGACCTTCCCACGGTAATGGTAGGTACTGGACGGCTCTAGTATAGGTGAAGATATGACCATATCATTCACGGTAATGGTAAGTGAGATGCTCAGAT
The DNA here is from genome assembly GCA_030563445.1 of Metschnikowia gruessii. Lineage (NCBI taxonomy): Eukaryota > Fungi > Ascomycota > Pichiomycetes > Serinales > Metschnikowiaceae > Metschnikowia > Metschnikowia gruessii. Next base: position 14,197 of record JAJMIV010000033.1, read on the forward strand.
TCGGTATTAATTCTTGCCGAAACAGGAAATTTAACGCCAAAAAGAAACAAAACCGATCTTATCCTTTTTGTATTAGGATAGTATTGTTGATTCAGTGGGTCTACATTCCTGGGTTTTCGTGGTATTGCTTTGTGGCTTCTTTTCCTAGTGAATGCGTATTCCAAGGCTGGAATATTGGAGACATTTATCAGGCAGAATGTTAGGAATATTAGGAATTTTGGGAATCTCCTGGTCAGGATTTACAAAGTTGTGTATAACTCTATGGGTGTGAAGTACGGCATGGGCTATATCTACTTTACGCTGATGCAATATTCATACAAACACTTTCATTACTTAGAATTTATGACCATTCCCCTATTCTGCTTATTATATGATGAATATAGTCCTGGATGATGTATTCTCAAGAAATATCAAAAGCATTGTGAATAAATCACTTTATTAAAAACTTCCCTTCTCTTTATAATAGGTATCTAACCCCTGTTATGTAGAGGTATGACCTATTCCGAATATTGATAGATTTTCTTATATATAGTATATATCTATATTAATAGGCGGTCTATATATAGTTCCATGAGACACGCTCCTCTCTTACTGTCGAAGAACATTCATGCAGTTTTCCTCCACATTTTACAGATCTTTCTCCAGAACTTTTACAATACTTGAGCATATCTGAATTAAAACACACCCCTGCCATAACACTAAACGCCAAAAGTAACACACCTTTAAATTTACCGGAATCGCCTGCTTTTACTTGAAATATGAATACCATACACATATCCTACCCATGTTTGTTATCTACAAGCCTATTAGTCTATTAGTCTATTGCTAACATAACAGTAAAGCGTTAGCGATAACTAAGCCACTATTGCTAGATGACACATATTGTACCATGCACCCACCCCACTTTCTATTTCCCCAATTCCTATAAAAACAATTCCTTCACAAACAATTCAGTTTCTGGTGAATCACACATTGAATTGATTCTGGCGGGGTCGATGATCACTATACCGGGGTTGGACCGTACCCGGCCTCGATCCACACCCCATTCAACTCCACCGTTTTATAAATTATGGCAACAAAACAATCACAGTAGCATACCCCGCTTTTCTTATCTTGTCACTTCAAAATAGACCGATCTAGACCCTCCAAAAGTAGTGTAATTTTCTCCATCTTTAACTAAACAGCCACCTTTTCTCGGTAACTAGTTTCGCAATTTTCGTAACTTTCACTATTTTCGCAATTTGTCTCACCTCAAGCAACCGAAAAACATATTGCGAGCAGCAACGTTAACAGCAAACTAACACTTAACCCCAAGGTAAAAAATCGGGTTTAGAAGGAAAATACACAAATTTTTCACAGTAGTATCTCCGCCACACAAGAACCCCATACATCAAATAAAAAACGGGAAATTCCCAAAACCCAAAGACATTCCCATCGATATATCCCCATTCAAGTGTGTTTCCGAATTCGGCCAGAGGGGCCCACTGTCCTGCACACAACCACAGAAAAGAGTCTCACCTGCACCGGCGCGCACACGCGAGCTAAAGGTGAATCTGTCGTTTGAGACATGCCGGCATAAAAGGCGTCTATGCCGACAGAAGGCGTGAGCGGGCCTGAATTTAGAAGCAGCAGCGAAGCTGGAAACATCCATCGATTATTAATATTCATCTTTTTTATTCCTCCCAACGTCCCTTCAGCGGGTAAATCTTTTTTAAAACCCCCCTAAACTGTTTGAATTTGACAGAAAAAACACCGGTATTTGTGTAAATATTTCATCAATACACCCACCAAAAAAACCTCATCCCCCAGATTTTTATACATTCCCGGCGTTTCTTGGGGTTTGTTTTTTCCCACAACATTGTCCATCAACAGGATCGAACCGTGCAGAATTTATTCCTCGGACCCATAAAATCACCCCGAGAAAAGATCCCCTAGTGATATTACACTTTCGTTCAGCCCCACAAAACGCGCTTTGTTAAAGTATCAAAAAGAATAAACTAATGGCCTCGGGAGCAAGCACGGATCCGAAAATCAGCACGTTGTTGGCTCTGGAGGAGAATGCGTTTGATAATTTAGCTGTGGAACACGGAGAAATGGATGGGACAGAAAACGGAGCAGAAAACGGAGCAGAAAATGGGTTGGCAGATGGTCCGAATGGTCCGCTGAATGGTCCGAATGGTCCGAATGGTCCGGCAAATGGTCCGGCAAACGGACTGAGTGGTCCGGCAAACGGACTGAATGACCCGCCAAACAGCCCTAATGGACTGCCAAACAGCCCATCAAACAGCCCGGACTCCACCCACTCAGAATCCTTCAAGAGCAAAACCCCCCGGCGCGTAAAAGTTTACCTTCTCCAAGGCGACGACTGGCTCGATCACGGCACCGGCTATTGCATGGGCGAAATAGACTCTTCTTCACGAAGACCTTATTTTATTGTCCGCAACGAGCTCGACGCAGAAGATGTTCTTCTCCAATCCTTCCTAGAGGGAGGCATCCAGTACCAGCGCCAGCAGGAAACGCTTATTGTATGGACGGACCTCGCAGGCAAGGACTTGGCTCTTTCGTTTCAGGAAAACGAGGGCTGTGCCGATTTATGTGACTTCATTGTTCGCGTGCAACAAGAAAACCTAAGTCCCCTGATCTCGCTCTACTACGTGGTCACGGCCATGCCGCCAACGTCTGCGTCTTCAGACGGTCCGCGCGAAATCACAGAACTCATCACCGGACCCATCGCCTACCCCCCCGAAATGCCCACCAGGGACTCGCTTCCAGAAATGCTCGAATTGATGCGCCTGGCGTGCAATTCCATGTACTTGCGCTACAAGGTTCTGGCCTTCCTCATAGACTCGCACTACTTCGACCGGCTTTTCGCTTTGTTTCTCCGGCTCGAGAAATCCCAAGACCTAGAAAGCCTTCATTACTTAAACGATATCGTCAAGATTGTTCTCTACTTCAACGAGAGCCGGATTGTCGAGGAACTCGTGTCCACGGAAACCCGCGTCATGGGCGTAGTGGGCGTGTTGGAGTATGATCGCAACTTCCCCGAATTTAAGGCGTGCCATCGGGACTACTTGACGGACGAGTCGCGTCTCAAAACCGTGATTGAGATTCCACTACCGACGTGCGGACCAAGTGACCAGATTTTCAGAAAGGACTTTATCCTTCAGTACTTAAAGAACGTGGTGCTCCCGCGGAACCTGGACGAGCTGGCGCTCAACTTACTCTCAGGCATGATCCATAATAACCAAGTCGAAATTATCGATTTCCTCATAGATTCGCTGGCGAACGAAAATTTCCTACAACGTCTTTTCGACGTCTACAGCCCCTCGCTGTGTGCGCTGCATGCAACCAAACACGACGGCGTGCGCTTGCTACATCAATATGTATTTGTGGCGAAATCGAACCTGTCCAACCAGTCTGCCGACTTCTTCAACTCACTCGTGAAGTTTGGCCTCTTGAAGATGGTCAAATTTGCGTTGAGCGGAAAAGAAAGCTCGTTGCGGGTGCTTGGCATCGAAATCTTGACAACCGTCATAGACCAGGATGTTTCTTTAGTCAACCTTGTGTCGAACGAAAACAAAGAAGTCGACGAACTCGAATGCATAGATAATCACCAAAATGACCCTAAGGAGAGCGAAGACCCTGAAGCTACTGAACAAATGCACGAAAACTCCGAGTCTATCAAATTGAACCTAATGAACGATATGTCGTTGACGTTGATCTTGGGAAAGTTGCTTCTAACCGACCAAAACCCCGCGTTGAAGATCCAGACCTACGAGGCCATCAAAAACCTTCTTTGTTCCACGGTTTTCGACTTGGACCTTGCAAATAAGGAGGAGTTGAATGACTTTGCGGGAGACGACGAAAGAATCATGGAGCACGGGGTATATGTCAAGAGGTACTTTGAGGCATTCTACCAACAAGTAGCCCCGACCCTATTCCATACGTTCATTGATCTCGCTAGCGGAACCGAAGATGCCATTCTAGAAGCACAGACGAAACTCCAGGAAGACCCCATTCTTTTCCAACACCTTTGCGACCTCATATCGTTTTGTTGCCACGAGCACCAGTCATCCATATTCCGTCCGTTTTTCACAAAGAGCCGTGCTCTTGATGGTATCGTTAAGATCTTGAACTTGAATGTGAACGTGACTTTGAAACTAGGAGTTTTGAGGTGTTTCAAAAGCTTGATTCTCCTAGATGACCACGCGTTGTGTTGCTACATGATTGAACGAGACCTCTTTGAGCCGTTCTTCACTTATTTCGAGTCGGTGGCAGACGAGAACTCTCTACCAAACTCGCTGTGTTTGGACTTGCTCGAAATCATCATACGGCGAAGCTTCAACGAGAATTTCGGGTGTTTGGCCGCGCACATTAGCCAGCACTACAAGCCGTTCTTAGAGTCCAAGATCGAATATGTTTCTACCGGAAGAGACTTGTTGGCCTCGGCAAAGAAATTCAAGGAGAGAATGAAGGATATTACTGTAACAAGTGTTGACGTGGACCAAGAGTACTTACATGACCCGCAGCCGTCGTCTCCAATATCGCGAGATTCGAATGGGTACTATCAAAATGAAGTCCACAATGAGTGCAATGGTAACCAATCACACCACGATGCCAGTGACATGCTAGATGATGATTCCTATTCAAAAAGAAAGCGGGAAACTTTTCCCGAGTGTGGGTCAGAAAAAAGGACCTGTAAGGTTGAAAGAGACAAAATGACAACAACATGTCAAGAGGATACCCCCATTGAAGAAGAAGCAAGTCCAAGAAGCATGGCCACTTAGTATGGCCACTTGCCTTGTCCAAGAATAATGACCACTTCTTGGCAAGAATTTTTTTTTTGGGTCACACTAAATGTGTCACACAGAAAATTATTACCCCCTCAGTTTAAGTGTTCCGAAACTTAAATGCCATCTTTTACGGACGTGTGGGATTATTCTACCTTGGGTTGAAACGGGGCCGCTTTCCATCCTCGGCCCAACCCCGCAAATTCATCCCACTGCATGCACACTGTGTGATACATATACCGGGCATTTGCCTGCTATTGAAAAAAGAAGGTACACGATTATTTCACATTCTGAAGAAATACAATCACGTACAAAAAAAATCAAAAAAATTATGGTGTTGGATCAGTCGTTTGTGAAGAATTCCGTCTGGAAGCCCGACATTTTTAAGGGAAAAGTAGTGTTTGTTACAGGTGGAGCAGGAACCATTTGCCGTGTTCAGACCGAGGCCATGGTGTTGCTCGGAGCCAATGCGGCCATTGTGGGAAGAAACAAGGAAAAAACCGACCGGGTGGCAGGCGAAATCCGCCAGTTGCGGCCTGGTGCGAAGGTGGTCAGCTGCCCCAACACCGACGTCAGAAATGTGCAATCCGTAGCTCAGGCAGTAGCCAAAACCGTCGAGGAGCTTGGAAGAATCGATTTCTTGATTGCAGGTGCGGCAGGCAACTTCTTGGCCGACTTTAACCACTTGTCGCTGAACGCATTTGCTTCTGTGGTGAACATCGATTTGCTTGGGTCATTCAACGCGGCGAAGGCGACTTTCAACGAGCTCAGAAAGAACAAAGGTGCGATTCTCTTTGTTTCAGCCACATTGCACTATTATGGAGTACCGTTCCAGGTGCACGTTGGAGCCGCGAAGGCCGGTGTGGATGCATTATCCAACGCTTTAGCGGTCGAGTTGGGGCCTTTGGGGATCAGAAGCAATTGCATTGCCCCGGGCCCAATCCAAGGCACCGAGGGTTTGGAAAGACTCGTGAAGAACCAATCTGAGTGTGTGAAGAATATTCCTCTTCAAAGAATGGGCACCACGAGAGATATTGCAGAGGCCACGGTATACCTATTCTCTCCGGCAGCAAGCTATGTGACGGGAACGGTGCATGTGGTGGACGGAGCATCGTGGCAAAACGGGCAACTGTCGACGCAGCACCTTTACCCTGTTGAGCTTACCAAGATGAATAGCGAGGTTTTAACGAAGCTCTGATTCCACCAACACGAGTAACGAGAACAGGAAAGGGAGAATAGAGGGGAGAGAACTGAAGAGAAGAGTGGTCTGAAGAGTCAAGAGTGGAGTGTGGAGTGAAGGTGGAGTGAAGTGGAGTGAAGGTGGAGTGAAGTGGAGTGAAAGGAAGGTGAAGAGAGTGAAGAGAGAGAAGTGAGAGAAGTGAAGAGAAGTGAAGTGAAGTGAAGATAAGAGCAGAGAAGAGGAGGAAACATTTCATCAAATGTTATTTTCCGATTTTCATGCTTTGTGGACACAGGAAACATCCTACTACAATGGAACCACAAGGGAAACCTTCACCGTTGTCAGCCCAATAAGCTCGCCCGATAATCTCGCAAGCTGAAGCTCGCAAGCTCGCCTCACAAGCTCGCACGGCAAGCCCACACTTCGCACCGCGCACGACCCTTTGTATACACTAACGTATGTGCGGTATCTCACCTGAAAACCTACCACCTAAGAAGAAACCGAGCCCCGCCAAAAGTCTGCCATGTCCATCGATCCCGAGACCCGCCGCAAGCTCTTGCTCTTACAGAAAGTGGACGAAAACAAACGATGTGCCGACTGTGGTGCATTCAACCCGCAGTGGGCGCTGCCCAAATTCGGTATTTTTATCTGCCTTGAGTGTGCCGGAATCCACCGTGGTTTGGGGGTCCATATCTCGTTTGTTCGGTCGATAACCATGGATCAATTCAAGACCGAGGAGGTGCTCCGTATGGAAAAAGGAGGGAACTTGAACTGCCGCAAGTATTTCGAGGAAAACGGCGTCGACACGTCGTTGCCGCAAAAGGCCAAGTACGACAACTACGTGGCCGAGGATTACAAGGAGTATTTGTCGTGTGTGATTGCAGGAAGGCCGTTTGTGCCGCAAGACCGTTCACAGAAGGCGTTGCCAACGGCCCAAGACCTTGCATCGCAGCAAAACGGGGCCCAAACGGCGCCGATCTCGGTGGATAAGGCCAAAACAGAGGCGTATTTTGACAGAATCCGCTCGCAAAACGAAAAGAGACCCGAAAACTTACACCCCTCGCAGGGCGGAAAGTACGCTGGGTTTGGCAATACCCCTGCGTCGTCCAGCCGGCTGGCAGGCGGCTCTTTGGGCGCTTTTTCCGTCAACTCTTTACAGGAAGACCCGTTGGGCACATTAACCAAAGGATGGAGTCTTTTCTCGTCCACCGTGGCCAAATCCGTCAACGAAGTGCACGAGTCGGTGATCAAGCCCGGGCTCAACCAGTTGCAGGAGACCAATCTTGGTGGAGAGACCAAGAGGGCCATGGCGCAGTTTGGCCAGAAGATGCAGCAGACAGGCAAGTACGGCCAAGAAACATTCACCACATTCACCAAGGACGTTCACAACAAGGGCCTTAACGATACCATGGGCAACTTCTTTGGCAATATCGGCGGCAAGGCGGGGTCTGCAGGCCAGGTTGACCGTGCGTTTGGGTTCAAGAAGCCTGAAAATGAGACCAAGATGCCTGCGTTGGGAAGCGACAGCCCGCTCCTCAAAAAGGACCGTGATGACGACGAGTGGGACGACTTTTGATGAAGGGCCCAAACGTTCACCCGTCACTCGGTGTCAATGGTCTCACCCTGTCTCACGCACATTCTAAACTTCCACTCGGGCAACGCTTTCTGTAACTTCACTACATATGATATATTTTGTTTTTCCTTGAGGGTCCGAGGTTCCAGGAGTGGCTGTATGGGCTTTTGCTCACACTTTTTGTTCCTCTGGTATCTGGTATCTGTCCTCTGTTTTTGGCTTGTTTCGTGGAGCTCCCGTAAGACCTAGGCCTTGAGGCTGTGTTCCATGGTAATACTATGTGATCTTTTAGGTCTTTGTGAACAAGACTGGTATCCTGATCATGTGATTTGAAGGAATTTTCCTAAAGATGCTTTCTCAATAAAGCTAGGAATCAGATTGGCCATGTATTTTGCCTCGTCATTTATTTTATTTTTTTTCTAATAAAAACCACAAAACCAGAAATCAAAGAAAATACAAAGAAGCAGATAGACATTTTGGTACTTAATTCCCAATACATATATGAAAACACTTCTTATTTAACATAATTTCATTGATTGCGACACCGTATGAGTATCAGTGTAGAGATTAGTTGACCACGAAATTTAGCCAAAAATAATTGAACTGTATTCTAATATTTTAACTGAAAGCTCAATGTGAATATTGGCTAACTAAAACACACGCTGATATATCGGCTCGAAATTTATATGGGCGGAAGTGCAGAGCCTGAGTTTAGGCCAAAGCAATAGAGCTGAACCTCCAGTCGAAGGGGTCGTCTCAGGCCAAGAACATAGTAACAGTTAAATGAAACAGAATCGATTCGAATATGGTAAACTTTTTGGCTATTCTCAAGGTGAAGGAAAATTTACAGACGAATAGAATTGGTAATTCCTTTGCAAGTGGACAGAGAGAATGACCAATATGGTTTTTGGCTGCTGATACCAGTCGGGTCTAAGGCTCCCAAGAAGTGTAGGAGATTGAGTCCGTTTGATTTCAAGAGATGACGAAGAGGTGATATTTTTATGATAATAAGTCAAGTACATATTTTTATGTGTTGTTTTGTGTTTGTTGAAAGAGGCCGAGGGTAGAACTTCACCAGAGAGTGTGCTGGATGAGCGTACCATATCTGGGTTAAGAATACTTCACTTTTCAGAATGCTGGCTAATTCAAGGATGGCCCATTTAAATATGATTACTGAAGCGGGAGACATAATTACAAATGGTAGGGTTACAGTTATAGAATATGTCCAAAATTATACTTATATGAGGAGGGCTCTCCAAACCACTACGACCTGAACCACAGTGAGTTTAAGGACAGCTTTCATAGTATCGTAAATAAATGATTCCCTACTTCAATATTACTGATTAACTGCTAGTTTAAGTAAATATTGGTCAGGTATACAAAAAGACCTTTTAGTCAAGAAATATTGTAGTTGATTCAAACAGCACTGTTAAGCTCTATGAATCCTAGGCGAGAACACATGGGCGTGACTTTAGTTTCCGTATTAAAAACGCTTAGAATATACTCAACGTGTTTATTGTGCATTTGGAAAAAACTATAAATTAAGAAAGAATTAAACAGAGAAAAACCCACTAAAATATTCATGGAGAAGGTTCTACTCACGCCGTTTATTCAATATGTTCACGCACTACGTCCACCCACTATACTTGTTTCATGATAAATTCTTACCTCCCCATGTCGAGGTGTCAAGCCACTATGTTTGCTAAAAATTACATACTATCATTATTTCCAAACTTCACGTGATCAAAGGTTTACTTGGACTTTTGTACGGACACTTTGGGTACTTATCTGTGATTCATACAGTATACCGCAGACACCGAATAAGGACACCGGCGATGCACTTCAACAACATCATCAGAACCAGATATATTTACCCTACAGTTTGCCCGGTTAAGAAAACAGTGGAGATTTATTATTATCAATGTTTATAAATGATCATTTATCTTACTATACACTGTCGTGTGCACCTTATCAAATGCATGCTCCATGGGTACATTAACGCAACCGTATTAAACATTCTCCAGTAGCCCCAGTATCTGTCCAGTTCCTGTTTGACCAAGCACTGTCCATATTTTCACCCAGTTTCACCAATAAATAATCCGTTTTGTAAACTGCCAATTAACACCATATTATTCCTCGCCCCACCATTTCCAAGGGTATCATAATATTGATATCTGACTCAAAACTCCAAGCCAGATGACTGTAAGTTAAGCACAATAAAAAGATATCATTGGGATGGTGCTTACTTTCCTTTTACTGGAGTATGTTTTTCATTGCGGTCAGAAAGTCCCACATTTGTGCAGTGATAATAAAATTCTCCTAAAATTCATTGTATTAAGACCACACTATCTCCCCGATAAGTATACCGGAGATGTAAAGACTAGTTTTCAAAACGACTGGAACCCAGAGGAAACTCCAATAATAGTTAAGATTAAACCAATTGATTTTACAAATAGAATTTCGTATATTCAATACCAGTTCGTTGTGGCACATGCTTCAAGCCTCTCTTTACTGGTCACCAGAAGCAGAAGCAATGCTTATAATCAAGGAATCACCAGAGCGTACAAGCCATATTCCATAAACAGAGAGATGGTGTTTTTGAGAATGAGAAATTCCCACGACTTATGTAGCACAGAAATCCGCGAGGGGAAATTCAATGTATTCAAAATTTCACACGTTTGTTTTTGTGACTTAGTATTTGAGCTTAGTCAGTTTATCTTTACTTCCAAATGTAGTAGGGAACCCTTCGATAGTTAAGAAAGACTCGATCAAACCGTAGAATAAAACAATCGAAAGATATAAAAAACATAATTTCTAACTTTCTAGTTCGTCATTTGGTATATGTTCCCATGGCAAATAAAGGATCAACCCGAATCAAAAATCATATACATTACTTCAGACAGACTTTATAAACCAATACAACATTGATTGATTGTGGGAATTTTTTTCCCAGACCTTCCTTCGTCGGTGATTTGGACTACTTTGAGGAATTATAAGCTTGGAGTTTCTGTTGGCTGAACTATCCCATTCCGTTGAGATACCCCTTGAGACTTGTCTAGTTAAGTTTAGAGAGTTTTTACAACCTCCTAGAGTCAGAACCACCCACCCCTAAGAATTTATTTTTGCATATTCACATCATATCAATGCAACACATCTTCATTATTAAACACACTATGAAACACACTATGACACACTATTAAATACTCACTATCAAACACACGATTAAAAACACCCCTTTTCAACCACTAGTCTTTGTTTGTCTTGGAACGCACATGCCTCTCGTGTCTCTTTTCTTCCACTAACTTCGCCTCCTCTTCAAACAGCGTGTAACAATAATAATACGAATCCTTGACTGAGAAATACCGCACAATTCGCCACAGAAGCACCCAGTCAACTAAACCCACGTCTCGCACCAACGACAGCACTACAAAATATACAAGGCCCCAGATTATTCCCACGGCTAACCCCACCAACACCTGTGGCGTAGTGTGGTACTGTAAATAAACTCGAGAAAACGCCACACACACACTAGAAACCACTAAAAACACCGCCATGCCCACTTTGTGCACTGTTGTGGTTGGAGTCTGTAACATCGTCACGCACAAGTAGAAGGACGCATAAAAACCCATGAATTGTGAATGTGCCGACGGCATGCCATGACTGAGCAGCGACGAAGCGTCACCGAAATCACGGTGAAACTCGGGTCTTGGCTGTTTGACTGCGTGTTTTATCACACTGTTCAATAATTCATTAATCAAGTGGCCTCCAACCGTGATGACCGGCTGGATTTCCCTAGTGACCAAAAACCACGACGTGTAGAATACCATCACGTAGATGGGAAAAAGAGAAAACTGCACACATGCCGTTGACACCACATCATTGGGATCGTACAAGATGTAGGTGTGGTAGAAAGGAACGGGACTGTACTCCATTTGCGATGTAGATAAGTAGGGCCGAAATCTCAGCGAATCAGTGAATATGGAGGAATGCGACTAGGAAAAGCGAGAAAAAATGAAAAAACGGTGGGATGTTTGTTATTTTATAATTTTGGGTAATTTTTGAGAATTTTTGGTAATTTTTGGTAATCTTTGGTAATCTTTGATATTTTTGGTAATTTTTGATGCTATTTTTTTTTACAAATGGGGGGCATCTGAACAATACAATCGTCCGGTGGGGTTCTGGCAACTCGTGCAAGTCCAGCAATGGCCACAAGTGAGACTGCCTAACAATGGGACAGAGAAATGCGTGTATTTATCATACTATTATGTAATTGGATGAGGAATCGCTTAGAGAAAGAGAACCTGCGGAGATTGTCCGGGTTTAAGATGCAGAGATGAGAGATGAGAGTAATATGTATAGAGATGAGAGATGTAATATGTAGAGATGAGAGATGTGAATGATATGAGAGATGAGAGATGAGGAATGAGAGGTGAGATCCCCGAAGGTCTGGGGAACTGAGAAAAAAAAAATGTAATGGATGAAACGCCCACCGCTGCTCGATTGTCCACGAGACGAACAATGGCAAACGAGGCGTCCATCTGGACAAATCTTGGCTGTGCCACACCACCACAAACAATTAAACGATTAACCGATTTGGCGCTTTTGGCGATCTCTCGCCCACCGCGCCGCGTCTTTCGTCTGTTGCGTGAAGGTGATGTTGCTTCTGGTATTTTTGATGAACGAAGTCACCCATGACTGCTCGTAGTAGTTCTTCAACTGTCCGTCTTCGTACAACGCAGCAATGTCTCCCAACAAACCCACTGCCGATCTGGCCGTCGATTCGTTCGTGGACATTTCCACATCCCCAGAGATTTGTTCAATCAACTGATAAATGGGCGCGAGGTACAAGAACAATTGCTGTGGTTGCGAGCTCAAGCTGCTCACAATACCAACATAACAGTCTAAAACTGCCTCCTTCACAGACGTGGCATACTCAAGCGAGTCATATGAGCTGTCCTCAGGGGCAATCGTAGCGAGCTGAGAGCAGATTTGCATCACAACCTCCATGTAAGGCATGAACCCTTCACCAATAACTCCAGCAATATCACCAAAACATGACAAAATGGCTGGCTTCAATTCACGCTTGCCGTCCTTGTCGTTCAAGTCTTCTCCCAAGATTGCCATCAATCCATCCAAAAATGGAGCAATAGCATGTCCGAGAGACTGCGCCAAATCAGCAACAAATCCGACTGCTGTGACACACGTTGGCGACAGAACATTTCTCAACGCCTTGGTCAAGTATGGAACGAACGTGTCCATGTATTTCAAGAAGTCGGGTCCAACAGCACCAGACACCGCAGAGATAGCAATGAAAATATCCTCCTCGATCAAAGCGTTAGGCTCCTGCGCATTCAAAAGCTTGATGAACAACGTCATCAAGTTATCAGCGGCACCTTGAACTTCGTTGCTGAGTCTTCTGATGGTGGTGGTCAACAACGACAAGAGGTTTATTTGTAATTCTTCCAATGAAGCTCTACCTTCCCCACCAAACGACTGCAGTTGCATAGAAATTGTAGCTTCCAATCTACTAAGGACTTCCGTAGCAATTTGTTGGATGATAGGCATAGAGTCATTGGCACTGTAACTGACAAAAGCAGACAAGGCCTCGTATGCTGAAGCACGCGAGTTGAACTCATTGTCTTCCTTGCCAGAGAGTTGCACGAGAGCAGGGACAAAAGTGTGGTAGTATTTAGACATAACACTCGAGTCTTGCAGTTGCGCATCGGCACAAAGCTGCTCTAGAAGGTTCATCAAGGCCCAACAACAGTTGACCGAGACTTTAGGGTGGTCGTTCAAACCCAACAATAATGCTTGCAACAAAGGCTCCAAGTCATTGTTGAAGTCCAAAGCATTGAGCGCGACTTCTGCAATTTTACCCAAACACCAGGTAACGGTCTCCTTGACTTGGACAGTTGGGTCTGAGATCAAAGCCAAGATAGGCTTGACGGCCTCTTGAATGGCCTGCTTCAACTGTTCAACATCGGGGCCTTCCAAGATGGAACCAAAAGCCATGACGGCGGCTTCACGGTTTCTCCATTCAGGCAGACCAATGTTAGCAGCAAAGAAGGTCAAGGTGGGCTCCACAACATACGCGCCAGTGGACGTGGCGAAGAGCTGCAAACAGGAACCTGCGGCCATGGCCACCGACCAGTCGTCGTCTTCTGGGTCCTCGTTTTGTTTGGTCAACAAAGTCAACAACACAGGCAACACGTCTCTGCAACCAAGAAGAGAGAAGTTGTAGGATATGAGATCGGGCGAGGCCTGTTCGCCGCGCTCGTTGTACTCGTGGAGTTGGAAGGCAATCTCAAACTCCTCCTCACAGATGGTGGACCAGAACTCAATGGCCATACAAGCGACGTTGTCGTTGGCACTTTGCATACCGTTGATAGATAAGGCATACAAGGCCTTTTCCATGTACAAAGACATGTGATGGTAGTATAACTGAACGATACGGGCAAGACAGGCGAATGCAGCAGCCTGCAATTCCGGGTCTTCGGCCTGAGTGGCCTCACACACCACCTGCATGATGAAGTTACGCTCTCCCTCACGCTGGAAGTTGATCTTGATGAACTGCAACGAGTAGATCAAGGCATTCAACGCAGTGAGTCTGACCTGCACAGAGGGCTCGGTCGACTGGACACCTTGGACGATGGCAATCAAGATACCGTTCAGCTGGGCAAGGATTTGCGGGTCGTTGGCGTCGGCACTCTCGCAGATGTAGCCGATTGCCAACAAGCACGAACGCTTGACGTTGACGGGCTGTTCGGTCTTGGTGTGTTCGGTGATTACAGGGAGCAACTCGGGCCACTCGTTACGAGGCAATTCGATAAGCGCAATGGCAGAAACCACCTGGGAGATGGACGTGGTCATGTCGCGATCATTGCCCAACAACACACGGGTGACATTGGTCTTGATGGCGGTCTTTGACTCGTGGTCCAACGTGATCCAGCGCACTTGCTGGTCCTGTCTCTTCCTGGAGTCTTTGGACGTCAACTGGTTCTTCATGCCAAGGGCTGCCAAGATACGGACTTGCGACTTGGCGTCACTCACCAAGATGTCGGCCAAGTACTTCATGTACTCAGGGAACGAGTGTGCTGCGAGCTCCGACAACTGGCGTTCAGCGGTGTTTCTGGTGGTGGCATCTGGCGACATCAACGCCGTTTCCAATAGACTTGCGATATCCATGGCTGTAAATAAGGGCGGCTTTCTTTTGGGTGGATGAAGAAAAATGGGGTCCTAGAACTTGTAATTTTTCGTCCCTGTTTAAGAAAGAAAAAAAAAAACGCAGTTGCTGGGCTCAGGTATTCTGATGATTCGTCTGAGAAAGGCCGGGGGGTGGCTCAATGTTTTTGGCTTTTTTCCGGGCCTCGTTCTGTGCGAAAGGGAAAAAAAAAAAAAAATTAATCAAAAAAAAGACCAGGCGGCAAAATCAGAAAAAGTGATGCTCGCGAGTATGGACACAAGAAGAAATAACCAAATTTTTTGTGACTTTTTCGATTTGTGACTTTTCCAGTTTGTGACTATCCGGATCGATTCTGAAGGTCTGCCTTAGTAAATGGATCGATTCAGAAGAAAAATCGGGCAATTGCGCAAAAGATCGACACTGTTGCTGTTCGGTCAAGGAGTTCGGGGGGAATGTCGCAACCAAAATATCGAGGCAATAAAAATTGTGACGCCAGCAAATATGTATCGATTTCTTCTGACTCCGTCGTGCGCGGCTCAACAAACAGGGCCGAGGCCACTGCTATTGAGGCAGGGAGGCGGTGAGACGGAACACGGTGCGCACCCCGGGTTTCCTGCAGTATGTGCGTTTTTGCCATGTCGCAGAAATAAACAGGGTAATAATGGCAATATGTTTGTGAATACCGATGTGATGGAGAGTGTCTGGTGGTTGTGGAGTTATCTTCTTTCCAGGGGTGTAATCTTAGGGAATTTTGGTTCTCTTCGGTTGTTTATTCAGTAGGTGTGGTGGTCTATTTGGTGGTATAACTGGTGAACTGGTGACGTCTGGTGGTTAATTGGGCTGGCTCTTCTGGCTACACCATTGTGCTGGACCTGCTCAACGCGGTAGTGAAAATAATTTATCTCACCTAGTTTATGGATTTTGTGGTTTCTATTTATTTCTTCTTTTATTTCAGAATCTTTTTTGTTTACCTCTTTGCAAGATATTTTCTGGGTGTCATTGGTGCACTAATTAATGTACCAACATCAGAACAGTAGTATGGTACTACGCCCCAGTATCTGCGCATTAGTCGATGCCAGTGTTGCTAGTTAATGATCATGGGGTATTTTAACTATCGATGATATTCTTGATATAATTACCGATAATATAATATCTAGTTAAAAATATCAAAATATTTCCTCTCGTGAATGTTTGTTTTGGGGGCATTCAAGTGCCCAAACTATTGAGTTGAGCATGCGCTTTCTTCCCGACGAGGACTATCATTGCAGCACCACTGCGTGAAATACCTTTACCTGTTCAAAGTAGTGATTTTTCCAATGGACATTCAAATTTGATGAATGAAGTGGCAACTCTGCAATGGGTGAATAATGAAAGTTCTTGAATTTCAACTTAAACTTTCGTTTAGTACCTTTGTAATTCTGATAAAGGTCTTCCAAGTGTGGAGATCTTATTGGATTACCTTGGAAGCCTTGTCAAAGTCTGTTAGCTGATAAAAAGTCGAACTGGGGTCCTGCTTTTGGTCTCTTCAGCATTCCGTGAAGATGTAGCCTTTATTCAAGATACCCAACAATGGTATGGCGTAAGATCACCTGAATATGATTGTTAATAGTCACTGATCAGTTGGGTGGCCCCGTTGAATCTTGTGGTAGGGGTAATATTTAACTATATTAATATATTCATTGCTATTTTAATAATATGAATAATATTTTTGGTGATATTATATTTAATATTTTATTGAAATATTAATGTAAATATTAATATTAAATATATTATGCGCAATTAACTAGTAACTGACAACACTGGCTTAGGCTACTGCTAAATGGTAAAAAAAAAAAACACTTGGCCTTGTTTAAAATAGGATTCACGCTTTATCATAGTGACGCCCCTTTTTGTATTGTCTACGTTTCATTAGCTGTTGGAATTCGGGGCTTGTACAGAACAAGCGCTTTATTAACCTTCAGTACAATGCTTCCATATCCACGAACAATTCACATCGTCACTTCCATGCGTCAATTGGGTTTAAGTTTTTGTTTAATTGTCAAAAAACTCTTTAAAAATCTTTACTGAGTGGGATCTACCCCTGTAGACCGGAAACTACCCCTTATGTTATATTAGTGGAGTCGTAATTGAGATTACTCATATAATACACGATATCCTAAATGAAACCTTTTGTAAACTTACTCAATGCAATGGAAATACATACATAATGCAAAACTGTTCTTTTTAATAACAATAGCATCGCACTTCCTTTACAATAATAAATAGATCACATTACTGGATACGATGTAAACACTCAAGGTGCACACTCATTGTATTGTCCCGAGATATTTGCTCTTTCAGTTACTGTCCATCCACAGTTCCCAAATAGGACACCAAAGGGCCTCAATGGTGCTAACACTAGAATTTTCTCTCAATACAATCACCATAAATTTACACCTTTTAGGGCCCTTAACGTCATGCTTTCTCTAAAATCTTCCATCATTGCACTTATTCTCGTTACTCTTGGCCTGGCAGACTTTGCTGATACTGAAGTGGGGTGCTTGCTTGTGAGTGATCCACTGAGAGATATGTTTATGCATACTTTAGGAGCCAACATCCGAGGACAACTTTCAGCGTCGGGAAAGACAATATTTGTAAGGCCCGAAGAGAATGGCATATTCAAAGAGTTGACCCGCCAACGGTACTTAAACATTGACAAACACGGCAAGGTTGTATTTGGGCCAAAAGGTCAAACCGACTTCTCCACCACGTGTAATGCACACCAGTTACTATACCAGAACCAGGCAGGCTTTTTTCTTTGTGGCGACGATCTGATCAGCTTTCAGCAAAGCTGCGAAGGCGGGAATCCCGTGCTTATAGTATACAAGGAACGTTTGGCAGCGCTGGTTTTCAAAGAGCTTCTGCATGATGATGAACAGTGGTACACGGACCACGGCTTTCCCACCCCAATGGAGTTAATGACCCGAAAGCACTGGTAAGGACAAGGAGCGGGTGGTATATATGATTGTTGTGATATTTCGTTATTAGTCAAATTTGAGTGATCCTACAGACACTGTTTCTGGGAACTCGGTAACTTGCCAAACCGGAAATTAAACAACTTTTGGAAATTCTTTTGCATTTATCGGTTAAGTATATAGTTAAGGTTCAGATTCACGAAACTGCAGAATACTCAAGTAGTTCAGGCATTATCTTCAAAGATTATACCGAAGCAATGGCAAATGCCATCGGGTTGAAGAATTGTACTTATTCCTCACGCCACAGAATAGTAACACCACATCAAAATACATGCAATGTGGTTTTTGTGCATACACAATAACAGACGCAAAGGATGCATTATATTATCTTTACTTTTTGATTGACTGTTGGAAGGTTCACTTATCGGCCAATTCCATCACCATGGCCACTATTGTTTTATTTTCCCCAGCATCTAATTGCTTATAGCAGTATAGTTGCCAGAGGACTGATCGTCGTCATCGTCAGCCACAAACGACACAGCGTCTGGTCTGTGTTCAACAGTGTCGTCTTCAGCTGGGGTATACGTGGAATTCTTGCTGGCCTCAGCTTTCTTGTACAACTCCAACTTCTCCAAAAGCAACTTCTCACGGGCCTTCAACTCTGCAGCCTTTTGCTCCAACAACGCGGCCCTGCTCTCCAACTCCTTGGCGCTGACCATCTCCATCTCCTCGAGCTTCTGTTGTCTCTCCAAGATCCGCTCGTGTCTGATCACGTAGGGAACGGTCTCGGAGATCTGTCTCAACTGGCTTCTTTGAGGCGCAATGGACATCCGCTTGAACATCTTGTCCGCAGCTTCGGTGTTTCTCAGGCCCGAGACATTGGAGTATGCGGATTTCGAAGAAGACAAGGACTCGTTGTCTTTTGGAGCAAGCGATTTGGAGTCCTCGTCGTCCTCATCATACAACATGGACGAGGGCTTTTTCGACAGCCCCGAAGCCACGGAATCGGTCTCTGCATCTTGTATTGGCACTGGAGCTGGAGCTGAGACTGGAGCTGGAGCAGAGGCTTCCGCGTTTAGGTCAAGCTGCATGGTCGTGTCGTTGGCGGTCAATTGGGCCAAGTTCGACAACGACGGCATGGCAGTCAGCGAGTCCAGGAAGCTGTCGGCGGCGGTTCCACGCGAGGACGATTTGAAGTTGTCGCCGTCCTTGCCGGTGACTTCACTCAAACGTTCGGTTCTGTATGTCTCGTACAAGAAGTCGTGGGTCAAGTCCTTCAAGTCCTGCAAATGGGAGCCGAAAAGCACCGAGCGCAACACGGGGAAGTCACTGTACTTAGGGTTGTTGACGTCCACCAATCCCCAGGGGTACTGTCTGGCCTTGATTGTCTTTGTGTTTCCTGTGGCGGTGTCCTTGACCTCGAAATCCTGCTCGGACGCCACAACCGCAAACGGCTGCAAGCGGGTCAAGAACTTGCACTCCTGGATCAAGTCGTAGTCCTCGTCCTCGTCGTAGTCGTCCAAGAAATTGTCGAACTGGAACGTGGGCACGTTGAACCGCTCGATATCTGTGCGGATCTGCGTCTTGAAGTACCGCAACTCGGACTCGGTGAAGGAGTCGGCCCTGCCGATCACCGGGATGATATTGACGTACTTGGCCAAGCGTTTCATGCACGCAATATCCATTTCACGCAACCCGTGGCCCGTGGGCGTGATAAAGTACAACAAAACATGCACCCTGGTGTCTACAAAACGGGGGTTTCTACGGATGCGGGTCTCCTCAGCCAACACCGAGTCGAACTGTTGCCTCAAGTAGTTCTCGATCTCGGTGTAACACAACTCGTTGTTCAAATTGTCGCCAAATCCAGGCGTGTCAATAATGTTCAAGTTCAAGCGCACATTGTCATCGTCCAAGATCTCGACGTTGGTTTCGGTCAACGCAATGCCGGGCTCTTCGTCGGCCTTGGCGGCACTGAAGGTGCTACGCGCCAACACCGCTGTGTTGGGCAAGGATACCGCATGTGACAGTGTGAAAGATAATGTCTTGGTGTCGGCGGCACCGGTGCCCTCATATGCGTGGGGCATGAGCCGGCGGTTCAACAAACAGTTGATGAACGTGGTCTTGCCTGTGCCCAGCTCTCCGGCCACCATGAAGGTGAATTTCAACGCTTTTTTCGCGTCTTTTCGGTAGTTGATCATGGGCGACGCCCCACTGGTGCCAGACAGGTAAATACTCGGGTCCATGGGAAGAAGAAAAGGGGTAAACGCGGGTAAAAGGAGCGAAGATGAATAGTGAGAAGATCAACAAGGACTGCGTGTGATTCAGTGAATTGTTGGGGTCTTTTGGGGTCTTTTTGAGAGTGTTTTGGTCTGGGTGAGTGGTTTTTTTTGCGTGGTTGTGCTGTGTTTTCCTCAGGCTCGAAAATATCATCATATGGGCGTGGAGTGCGTGTTCGTCAAACGCGGGCATGGCCGGGGCCCAGAGGCAGCTTTTCGCGGGAAAAAAGATGGGTGAGAAAAGGTGAATTTTGAGAAATAGGGATTTACTTTAGAATGGCGCTATTTTGTGTCAGTTTTTTTTGAAGAAATGGGTTTATAGTAAGAATTTTGGTCTAGTGTGATATGCACAGTGGCATCACAGCTCCACTAAGAATTATTAAAACAGTTCTGAGACGATTAGAGGCACGAAAATGGGTGACTATTTACTGCACTTGAGTAGAACTGGACCTTAGAAATTGCGACTGTGGCCTGTGGCTACGTGCAGGAACTTCATGATACTTATTTATTCATTTTTTGAAGCTACTGAAATACTACAGTATGCATAATATTTGCATATCTAAAGTTATAGAAAAAAAGTTGCTATGTAGTTGGATCGCCGAGGATTGAGAGCTGATGATTGAAAGGTTTTTCTGCCTGCTTCAGCTGGGGTGTAGATAATTTACACCAACCCAGTCGCGAGGTTACTGTAGTCCAGACGGCCTGTTCTCTGGTTAGGTTTTTGAGTGACTAGTGTTTTGGGTCGCCACAAAAACGGAAAGAAGAAGGAGAAAGAATAATCACAAATTTATCTTCTCTAGCAACATGCATTTTTTATTTATAGGAAATGTTTGTTTTGTGATTTATTGTGTTTTGTTTTTCTGGGGCATGTTGCATGGGCATTGTTCGATTACAGATTCGCATTGTTCGACGCCAGACCGTGTCTGCCTCACATTCCAACGCGGACGTTGGCTCGCTCAAACTTCCCGAAAAGGGAATGTTTTCAAAATGGAGGTTAAATTTCTTCAAGAGGGTGTTTTTTTAGTTATTTCGTTGTTCATCATCAATCACTCTTCTTTGGTGAGGGATTACGTTCATTGGTGGGAAAATGGCAGGGTGTGTTATTTACGACACAGCCGTGTTTTGAATTGCACTGCATCTGTTTCGCGTCTTAAGGCGGTAGTGATCGACAGACACTAGGAATGTGTTTAGGTTATTCTTAAATAGTGCCAAATTCTTGTAAACATGTTTACACATCAAGGGGAAACTTTGAGTCTTCCTTAATTGGAAATGTTCTTAATTCTAGAATTTTCTTCTCTAATTATGTTGACTAAAGGATGTTTGAAAGGAGATACTATAGTGGGTCATGATAATACATCACCATACATCCATTCGACTACTGAAAGTATTTTCTTTTCATTTTTTTATGAAGACTGGTGCATATAGAAATATTCGAAATGAGAGAGAGAAAGTATTCCGAAATAGGCAAAAAATAAAAGTCCCCTTTAAAGTTAATCACAACATTCAGAAATGTCTCACTCGTTCATACATGGAGGCTCGCACTACTCAATCTGTGAAGTGATGAATTGCAGCACAATACTACTTGAATAATTTCTTATTTCGTTATGAATTTGATTCGAAAATACAGTTAGGCTCTTGGAAGATGAGTCAACTTAATCAAAATCACTTTTACTCAAAAAAAAAATATAATCAACTTAAACAAAATTACTTTTCCTCGAAAAAAAAAAAAATCAACGCATAGAATTACTATAGGTCGCAAGGATAGTTACTTTGGAACAAAGCCAATTCAGTTTATGGGGAGGAGAATTCTCTTTCAAGGGCGATAATCTTTTGGGCGAGGCCATCCATAGTTTAAGATTTAATGGGAATTAGTAGATTTCGTGAATAATGTGTAATACGAGAGGGTGAATCAGTATAAACTCAGAGACTTCAGTCACTCCCTAAGGCTGAAGTAGCTTCTGCATGGAAAGGTTACTGCCATATTCCATAATATATTGTTGGGTGAAATCTATTCAAAGTTGCGCCACGAAGCAAGTTTAACCCGTGTGATAAAAAAACATCAAAAAACAAAAAATCAAAAGCGGTTCCACAAACAGACCAGAATCAGTTCGTACCATATTCAGCAGTTCACCTTCCCTGTTCCCGCCTAGCCCACCATCAGTCAGAAACAAACCAAAAACACCATCGAAGTTTCCATCCCATACCTTTACACTACATAAAAAATTTGTGCATATCAAAAATATATTAAAGCTATGTATACTCTTTGGACATCGCATGTGGCTAGATTACTTTGAGCACACACCAGTGGGCAAAGATGAAGAGAAAGAATGCTAATAAAAGGGGAATCATCCGAAGCCGAACGAAACTATGGGTTAGTTGGGTCTCTGGGTTTTCTTAAAAGAAGAATCTTTTCGTTCTCTTCTACTCAAGAAAAATTTGTATGTACAGTATGTTTGTCTGGGTATGTTCCAGATTGGTAAGCACTTTTTTTTTGATGGTTGGTGTTGAGGCCAATTCTGGGGCAGTGAAACAATGATACACTAGGAACAGAACAATGCAAGTGAATAAATAGAAACTGGCCACACTTAATTTACTCAAAGTTATTTCCAGCAGAACTTCAAGTTATTATAAAGTATAACCAAAAAAATCCGCGAATCCGGGATCTCTGGGTATATATACCTGGGTTGCTTAACTGGCGGGCTTATCTATGGAAATAATGGCTCCTTCGGGTAAACTATGGTCGTGTGCGGGATATGGGGCGATCGCGCGTCGCAATTTGCGGACAGCTATATGCACACCGCATGTGAAATTTTCCGATTTGCACGTTTGCTGGTGCCGTTCTTTGTGGGAACGATATAATGAGCTAGTTGAGGGATATATGAGAGATATGTGTGCACGTAGTATTTCCATGAAGTTTGACCCCATCAGAGTCAGGTCTGGGGCAAAAACGGGGAAATTCGCCAAACGTTTTATATACAGGACAACATCCACATACACAACGGCCTGTATTTTACCGGTGCTGAGCCTCAACATCACCGCAACATCGCCGCAACATTAAACACCGCAACCTAAGCAATAGCATCACGTTTTCAAACTGATGTTTAAGATATACCATAACCTTAAGCAAATAAACTATAGCAAAAACTGAAAATCGCCCCTGAAACTTACAATAACAAACATATCAGTAATACACTTCCTCATTCGCCATGTTCAAAACACTAACTGCAAAAGCCGCTGCTGCTCTAGATACAGAAATCATGTCTCTGGGAGGATATTCCCTAGACCAATTGATGGAATTGGCAGGGCTCGCGGTGGCCAAAGCCGTGTATAAACAGTATCCTCCACCCCAAAATACCCCAGATGCCAGTAAAAACACCGTGCTCGTGCTTGTGGGCCCAGGAAACAACGGAGGCGACGGATTGGTATGCGCACGACACCTTAAAACGTGGAAGTACTATGAACCGGTGGTTTTCTACCCAAAACGGCCCCAGAAAGATTTGTATATGCGGCTAACAAAGCAGCTTGACGATATGGGCGTAAAGCAGGTGGACGACTTGGATGTGGTGAAGAAATTGCTTGAATCCGGCTCAACAAAGGTGATTATTGATGCGCTTTTTGGCTTCTCCTTCAAGCCTCCAGTCCGTACACCATTTGACGAGCTACTTGGCTATTTAAGTGAAAATTCCTCCAAATTGGCCCCCATTGTCTCGGTGGACATTCCCTCCGGCTGGGACGTCGACGAGGGGCCTTTGGGTACAGATATCAATGCATCCATGTTGGTGAGCCTCACGGCCCCCAAGCCATGTGCGGAAAAGTTTCAGAAAGGCAATAAGGTGCATTATTTGGGAGGTCGGTTCATCAACGATAGTGTTGCAGAGAAATACGGCATTTCCGAGCTTATGCAATTATATCAAGCCGACGAGTTGGTGGTGAAATTGTGAACCAGGGTGTTGTTCAGAAGTATGACGGTCACATTTCTACTGTGTAGGAGGTGGAAGTTAAAGATAAAGCAAACGGTTAATTTTTAATTTTTAATACTTTATTTCATTATTATTTGTTTACTCCAGTATTATTTTAGTATTACGTGTTCATTTCAAGTGTGTAAGATCATTGATGAAAACTTTACTCATGACGGTTGATGATGAGACAAAAATACTACTGCGGTGTTTTAAAACACTTCTAAGAATTTTAATAAAGGTGCAAATTCTTTACATGGTGGTTATGAAAAGCACCTATTTTTAGATGTAACCCCACGTTTTGGGGTATGTTTATGATGATTTGCTCGTTTTCGGTGATCAACCAGCCACCATAACATAACAGATAAGCTATTGAATGTTTATCTTGCAGAAACCAGCCACCTATTTACACCCCTGTTATTGACATTACAGTAAAAGATTAAACATAAATACACGGGGATTCCCAAAAACTTGGAAACCCCGCTTTATTAGACTTATTATACAAAAAAATATTACTTTCAACAATGCAACGTCCAGTCACCAAGCAAGCACCATGAACCGAAAGTTATACTGGGATATGCTCGAGCCTCAGGCCGAATGAGTCCCGTATAACTATAATGTGTGGACCAACTATTTGGCCCACAAATCTACCAGAGACTACCACGAATGATTATCAAACCAAGGATCAAACCGATTTCTCAGTGGATCAATGCGCAGTCAAGATTCTGGCTCCGCCTGGAGCAGTACGGCTATCCGCACTCAGCGGCAGAAAGTGCACACGTTTCTTCATGATCGGAGAAAACAACTTCTTGATGGGCGATTGTTTCTTGGGGCCTCTGAAGTTGGAGATCGGCTTGGGTCTGGCCTTTGGCGTGCCCGGTTGGCTAGTGGCCGGCTGGTGAGTCTCAGGCACAATTGGTTTGTACAGACTCGAATCGAGGTAAAACGACGTGGGACGCTTCTGTTGAGGTTGGGGGGGACGAAGATCATGTGTCGTAGCAGGAATAAGCTCACTGACTGGTCTGCGGCGCAACTTGACTGAAGCACGTGGAGTTGCTGCGTCCTTTGGTCTTTCAACTGATTGTCTAGATTCTCTAGGCCTCTCGACTGATTGTCTAGATTCTCTAGGCCTCTCGACCGATTGTCTAGATTTTCTAGGTTTCTCGACCGATTGTCTAGATTCTCTAGGTCTCTCGACCGATTGTCTTGACTCTCCTGGTCTCTCAACCGATTGTCTAGATTCTCTAGGTCTCTCGACCGATTGTCTTGACTCTCCTGGTCTCTCAACCGATTGTCTAGATTCTCTAGGTCTCTCGACCGATTGTCTTGACTCTCCTGGTCTCTCGACTGATTGTCTAGATTCTCTTGGTCTTTCAACCGATTGTCTAGGTCTCTCAGAATTAGACGAAACATATGGAGGAACACCCTTTGCAACAACTGATCTGCGGTCACCTGGAATTTGGCTTGGGCCATAAGAAGAACCATGCGAAGGCGCCGCCTTAGAAACCGGCTTCTTCTCGACTGGCTTCTCCAGTCTTAAAGAAATGTATGGAGGCACGGCTTTCGAAAGTGGAGGCTGGTCCATCCTGGAAACATATGGAGGGGCACCCTTAGGAGCAGGCGTTGGGTCCACTGGTTTTCTCTCGGCTGGCTGTTCCATCCTCGACACATATGGAGGCACACCTTTCGCAACGGGTCTTTTCTCCAAGGGTCTCTGTTCAGGTCTCTTTTCCACCGGCCTTTGTTCAGGTCTTTCCACCTTTTTCTCCACTGGCGCTTCCGTTCTGTAAGAAGCATATGGAGGAACACCTTGTGCAAGTGGTTTCATCTCAACAATCCTTTCGTCAACTGGTCTGTGTGACTTTGAAGAAGCCTGTGCAGCTGCAGCATTTGCAAGGGGCTGTTTCTCAAGTGGTTTCTGCGATCTGGAAGCAACAGATGGAGGAACAAACTGTGGAATAGGTTTGATTTCCACTGGGTTCTGCAACTTCGAAGAAACATGAACAAACTTAGGAATAGGCTTGACTTCCACTCTTCTATGTAACCTCACCGGTGAAGAAACAGGCGACGCCACCGACATTTCAGTAGGCTTTTGAACAGGACTTTGAATAGTCTGAGCAGGCTTCTTCACAGGACTTTGCACAGACTGAACAGGCTGAGCAGTGTGAACAGGTTTTTGCACAGGTGCGGACTTTTGCACGGGCTTGGCCTCCACAGGAGTAGACTTTTGAACAGGCTTGGCCGCCACAGGAGCTGATTTTTGAACATGCTTGGCCTCCACATTCTCTGCCTTTGGAGCCGATTTAACCAAAGGAGGTTGGTGCATCTTAGACACATAAGCAGGAATAACAAGCGAGGCTCTGCTACTGGAAGGGGACGAAGTCTTTCCAAGCTGGTTCTCTGTAGGAATCATAAACCTGGACTTATCATATTCTGCACCAGAATCAAGACAGTAGTCGGAAGATTGCACCGAAATCATAGAAAGAGGACGCGTAGGAGGGATGAATTCACTGACAGGTCTTGGACGTGGCGTGGCTTTTACCCTATTTTGATCAGTAGCAACTGGTTTCTCTACCTGCTTTGACACAGGCTTCGTGGCCGGCTTTGACACCTGCTTTGTGACAGGACTGGCCGGCTTTGTGACAGGCGAGGAAACAGATTTCTCTGCCTTGGCCAAAGGAGGTTGATCCATCTTAGAAACGTATGCAGGGATGACAAGAGACGCTCTGCTACTGGAAGGAGAAGAGGTTTTTCCAAGCTGGTTTTCGACAGGGATCATGAATCTCGACTTGTCGTACTCGGCACCCGAATCAAGACAATGGTCAGAAGACTGCACCGAGATCATGGAAAGAGGACGCGATGGCGGGATAAACTCGCTAACTGGTCTTGGGCGTGTGACTTGAGCTTCCCTAGGTCTGACATCAACTTGTTTCGAAGGTTTTGTCTGAACCGGGGGTTCGGCCTTCTTCGGAGCAGAGCTTGCCACCACAGGGACTTGTGCTCTTGAAACAGGTTTCTCTGCTCTTGGAACGGGCTGCTGTGCTCTTGGAACGGGCTGCTCTGTTCTTGCAGATGGCTTCTCCTTGTTTGGGAAAGAACTTGCCACAACAGGGACCTGTGCTCTTGCAACTGGCTGCTCAGGTTTAGCTGCTCTTGCAACTGGCTGCTCAGCTCTTGGAACCTTCTCAGCCTTTGCAGAAGACTTTGCCACAGCTGGCTTCTCAGCCTTTGCAGCAGAACTGGCCAAAGGAGGCTGGTCCATCTTGGAAACGTAAGGAGGAATAACAAGAGAAGCTCTGCTGCTTGAAGGCGACGAAGTCTTACCAAGCTGGTTCTCTGTAGGAATCATAAACCTGGACTTATCATACTCAGCGCCAGAATCAAGACAATAGTCAGAAGACTGCAGCGACACCATAGAAAGTGGGCGCGTAGGAGGAATAAAATCACTGACTGGCCTTGGGCGTGTAACCGCCGTCTCTCTAGGCTTGACCTTCGAAACATCGACCTGGGACGAGTTAACCTTGTTTGAATTAGACTCCTTGGGCTTGGCCTGGGTGGGCTTAGCAGACGAATTGTCGGCCCTGAATTCCTTAGAGTTCGACTTCCCCTCAGGCTTGTCCTTGGAAGAAACATACAACGAACGGAGATCGCCCATGTGTGGAGCCGAAGCGACTCTCTTGTGGCTGGTCTTGCGGAGATACTTGGGGTCTGGCTTGGCCACTTGGTACTCGGTAGGAATCATGAATCTAGACTTATCGTACTCCGCACCAAGGTCAAGACAGTAGTCGAAAGGAGGCAAGGAGGCAGTCGAAAGAGGGCGGTCCTGGCGGTCCGTTTTGGATGAGGTGTAAAACTCGCTAACGGGTCTAGGACGAGAGCTCAGGCCAGGGGCGCGTTCTCTAGTCGCTGGTTCCTGAAGCTTGACCTCCTTCTTTGGCTTAGGGGATTTTGGCAGCGTCCCTGAGGTTACTGGCTTTGTGACCGCACCATTGACAGTGGCAAGGTTGACAGATTTGTTCAAAGGTTCAACCTTTCCTTTAACAGCCTCGGGTTGAAACGATTTGGTTGCGGTTTCTGGAATCACATCCTGAGACGCCGTGGCACCCGCCTTTCCAAAGTGCGAGGCAAGATTCAAAGAAGAGTGGTTATCCACCAGAGCAGTAGAGCCGACGTTTCTGGAACTGTGTTTCAGAAGCTGGTTCTCCGTAGGAATCAAAAAGCGTGACTTGTCGTATTCTGCACCCATGTCAAGACAGTAGTCGAAAGAAGCAATGGACTGCGGGCGAGACGTTCTTTTGGGTGGAGGAATGAACTCGCTCACGGGTCTTTGGCGCTGTTTCACAACACCCGGAGCAGGTGTGCTAGTAGGCGAGTTAGACCCAGTGCGTGTAGTTGTGGGGGCAGCAGAAGGGGCGGCCAGAGGGGCGGCAGATCCAAAAGAAGCGGGACCAGCAGCCTGACCAGCCTGTGGAGAAGCCCGTTTGGGCTTTTCAGTCTCATTAGGTGGTTGAGTTTTACCCGCTGACTGAGAAAGGTTCACTGGCGGCTGAACAAAGTTCTCCTGAACATTCTCCTTCACGGAAACAGACTTGGCGGCAATCGCAGGAACAATTGGCGCAGCAGGCGCAACGTTATTATTCGGACCCACTGACCTAGAAGCTTCAACTGGGACCTGTGGAACCTGTGGGACCTGTGGAACCTGTGGGACCTGTGGGACCTGTGGGACCTGTGGGAACTGTGGGACCTGTGGGACCTGCGGAGTCTGTGGAGCCTGTCTGTGGTTGAATTCTCTAGCAGAAACATCGTTTGCAGCCACTTGCTTAGTCTCAGTATCGGCCTTAACATCAGCCTCGCCCTGTTTGTGTCCCGCGAGTTTATGCTCAGTCTCAGACCGGATCGTAAGACTTTCCGAACTTGACCGCGCCAAAAGATCCTCCAAGGAGATTTCAAACCTATACCTGGCGTCGTCGGTTGTAACTTCGTTTGCAAATTCGGCGCTATCTGCAGGAGCACCACCGGTAGCAACAGTGTGACCAGTATTAGCATGACCAGTACCAACAGTGTTAGTAGTATTAACATTACCAGTATTAGCATCACCAGCAGTAACACCTAAACCATTCACTGTTTCCTGAACAGAACGGTCAAACAGACTATCAGCAGATCTTCTTTCCACGGGAGATTCATGGCTCGAGGAAATTGCTAATGGTTCACACACGCCCACAGACAAGATTTCCAACGACAGACATTCAGTAGCAGAATCCGCGCTGGTTTTAACCGAGTAGTAACTTTCAAAAGTGGACGAGTGACCTGAAGAGTGCGATTTGGGCGACTCTCCACCGGTGAATTCCCTCTCTGCGGCTACGTTTGGTTGTCCAGTGAGTTGTGTTTGTTGTGGCCCATTTTGTGCAAAATTTTGTGCATTTTGTGCATTTTGTACATTTTCATTTTGTGCATTTTGCACAGACTTACCATTAGTGCCAGAAACTGGAGCAACATACTCGGGCGCAACATATTCGCGGCCATTGGTGCGAGCAGCCGCAGGAGCACGGAATTGCGGGTGGTAGACGCCAGAAAAATTCGACAACTCCATGGGCGTGACCGGAAACCGAATATCCTGGTGCTCCTTTCTGTCGGCGGGTAAAGCAGCGGATTTTCCATTTGTGTTGAGTTTTCCGGCTTTTCCAGCGTTTCCAGCTTTTGCAGGATTACTCTTTTCCGTCACCACTTGGCCCTTGCGCGTTTTAACGGAATTAGGCTGCTTGGGGTCGCCCTTTCTTTGGGGAAGCGAGGAAGCACGGGTCAACCATTCCTGAATTCTCAAAGCATCTTGCG
This sequence comes from Metschnikowia gruessii, assembly GCA_030563445.1. NCBI lineage: Eukaryota > Fungi > Ascomycota > Pichiomycetes > Serinales > Metschnikowiaceae > Metschnikowia > Metschnikowia gruessii. Next base: position 43,941 of record JAJMIV010000033.1, read on the forward strand.
GAGAAAGCCCGCGCGCCTTGGCGGATTCAGTATCCAGCAAAATTTCCAGGATCCAGTCCTCATTAAGCAGTTTCTGGGACGGTTGTTTCATGCGCTTGGCCGAGGGCGGAAGTGCCGCGGCGGTACCGGAAACATCGTCCTGTACATAAGCGGGTTCGGATACCTGAGGGTTTGATGTTTGGCTGACCACCCGGCGTGGTTCCAGAACTCCTTGTGGTTGTGAGAACGTGTCAGGGACACTCACTACCCGCGACGACCGTTTGATGGAGTTTCTTGCCCGGTTCACGGGGTACCCCTGGATCTCGTCGGCGGTAAACTGGTACTTAGGAGGAGAATCTGAGGGGAAATTCGCATTGGTGTTATTATTAGTGTTGTTATTGGTGACATTGGCATTGACTGTGTCGATGGTGGCAGAAGCACGACGAGAAGAGCTGTCGCCCCACGATAAGCGGAATGCGCTTTTTCCTCGCTGTTTCGGAAGAATGCTCAGCATGGTGTATTAAAGATTAGGATGCAAAACAAGGGGAAAGGAACAAATGAGTAACAAGGAAAAACGGAATTGAGAAACAGTGGAATTGAGAAAAATCACTGTAAAGTGTATGGATCGGGGGTGGAGAAAAAGAGAAGGGAAAAAACGGAATGGCGTTCTGTCCATGGCCGCCGGCGGCATATGTATATGGAGGCGGTTGTGAATCCTTTCCGGGTATGATTACTATACGAGATACTTCCTAGCAATGCATGAGGTGAGTAGAAAGGCATTGACCAATGAGCGCGCGGCGCCAAGATCAGACAGCAACAAACGGGGAATGGGATATGCACGTAATTAGTGGTGGGATCACGGCAAAAAAAGAAATCAATCGTGGCGATGTGGCGATGGTCGGAGGTGATTGTTTTGTATGGAGGTTGGCATTTGTAAACACAATCAGATGTGAAATGATAGATTAATCCCAGCTTTTCTGGGTGGACAGAATTATCGTGGTGTTATTTTAACTATCGTCTCAAACGAGAGAAAAAAATAGAGCACCCCCTTTCGAAAAAGCAAGTGCCACATCACGGAAGGAGGGACGCGTCTCAGGATTGTGCCCCATGCATGTTGCTGCAGGCAATTTAGCCCGAAACGGAATGGGTTATGGAGGGAACCCTGCAATATTGTGAAAACTTAGGGTTTTCCTATTTCCACGGGATTATATTATATTTATTACAGCCACTAAAGTGCTCGGGTTATTGATATTTCGTAAAAACATGACACAATTCGCAAAATGTCGCAAAATTGACGGAAAAAGTTTCTCAAAAAAAAAGAAAAAAAACAAATGCCGCACTTTCCAAATCGGGCAATACGCACCATACAGGAATGTCTCATCGCACGTGGACTCGGTTCATAATCATGCATGGTTTTCCGTAGGTGGATCCGGGTTTATTTAGATTCCTGAAGGGGGCGGTCATTGATTTGGTCGATCCCTGGAATATGTGTGGGTTGCTTTAGTGCAATTTGTTTGGGTACTACATTGTGGTTATTCCGGGAGGCTTACCACGGGGGGTTTTTCCGTGGTACCGCCGCAGTGCCCGCACTGTGCAGCGCACCCCTGTTTTGATTGTTAACTACACCCGGGCCACGGAATAACCATATGCACATACCGTGTTTTATAAATAGTCTTTGACCCCTTCAGAGACGATCTGAATATCGGGAAAAACGTGTTTCTGCCCTGGATCCCCTGAATCTTTGGATTTGCCCTTATTGAGGCCCTTTTATTGGTTATTCTTGGGTCTTTTTCTGGTTGTTATTTACTGTTTCAGTTGTTTCAGTGTCGTTCCTGCGTTTCCCCTGGATGAGGAATGTTATCAGGCCCTAAGAATAGAATGGGGTTGTTATGATGATGAATTGTTGTGAATATGCTGTTGATACGTTTTCTAAGAATAATCTGGGTGGTTTTCCCGTGGTTTTTGATCAATTTTTGATCAATTTTTGGGGATTTTGGGGGGATTTTAGGGCTACGGCTAGGGCGAATGTGGTAACTTTTTGTGGGATCTTCTTCCTAGCTGGATGATTGAATTGAGAAAACATGTTTACTAAACTAGTTTTCTCCAATTACTCGTTACTCCAAAAAATTATTTGCTTAATTGTTTTCTTGTTCTTTTTCTTGTTCTTTTTCTTGTTCTTTTTGTTACATTACTTTCTTCTTGCCCTCTCCTTCCTCCACTGTGGCCTCTTCTACGCGTTCCCAAAACGGAAGGATTATTGCCACACAAGTAATACCCAGACCTTGCGTCATTCACGTTGCAGATTCCCAGAATTATATACAAACAAACTTCTCGACGTACGTCAGGTGAAAATCACCTTCGATGGGTTATGTGCAGGATATCCTGTATATAACTAGATTGCTCACGGTAAAATAGCAATCGGATTGAAGAATTCTTAATAGATATTCCCTCAGATACCATCAAGAGGTTGTGATCTTTGGGGCTTAGCTGATACGAATGGTGTAGATAGGCTGATCACTGATAACACAGTTGTGGATTTACCCACACTACATGGTTATCAGGGTAATATCCTCAGAGTAAGGTTCCTACCCTAGATAGTGAAAGATGGTTTAGAAGTTCGATTTTTGGAATGGCATTTTTCAGCACCTATATTTTCCTTTATCGCTGTTTATCGCTGTTAATCTTGGGAAAACTTCAATTTTGACTTTAAGACGTAAAAATTACTGCCAAGCACTGCATTTGTAAACACCCTAGTCACTGTCCATGTTTATTCCTTTCACACTAATCTTCACACGCTAGTTCATTCAAAATGGTCTAATTTTCACTCACCAAAGCGGACCAGCAACGATCCACATCTATTATTAGAGAGGTCTAAAGTTGCCACGGTCTTCAGAAAATCAAGGTACATCTTTAGGATCTAGCAACAGCCGGTTTATTGCTGTGAGTGTATATAATCTAGATGCCAAGATGCAACTACCAACATTACCCAAAAAAATGGTATTGGGTGAATTTCTTTTTGGCACGGCTTCATCCTAGGTTGCTGTGCAATTTGCAGAATTTGCCCGTCTCGGCAATCACGAAATCGGTGGCCATTCTATGCAAATCTGTGGCACATGCAAAAATATGGTCCGGTTATAGTGGTTCAGTATCAGTAGAGGTAATACTCGTAGATTATAATGGGCCTCCATACTAGAAGAAAACTCTGACCATGCAGAACCCCGTTGTGTGGCCTTGCAGGCGCTTAAAGGCGCTTAAAGCCACTTAAAGGCCCTTTGGGTTTGGCTTTCCCCTGTTTGTAGTAGTGTTTGGTCTATGTGCCGTATTTCTCCAGGTCCTGAACCGTTACTGGTCGTTAGACCCAGGATTGCCCCTTCGGTAACGGTACCCTTCATATATGGGTGGCACCTTACATATTTGGGTGGTACCTTACATACCTGGTTTTAGTGTTTCATTAATGTGCACGGCACAGAAGTATTTTGAGGAAATTTCAGGAATGTCCCCATGAAAAAGTGGCGACTGTTCAAAAACCGCTGGATCCATGGCTAAAGTGTGACTTGAATGCTTCTTAATTTAACAGGGGTGAACTGCTTTTGATATTCTCCACTGGGGTGGGCTTTTATGTGTGTCTATAGGAAGCGGGTATTCGTTAGGATATGTAAGTGTACTATGGTTTTTCTCTAGTTACACTCACACTTGTAGGCTTATGATTTTCCCTTTAGTGTCCCCCATATACCGTGTAATAGTGCCATACCTGGTAAGCACCGGGCAATTACTGAGCTCATTATGGGAATCGTCAATGATACGGCACAGTAATGTTTACTTGTTAAAGTATCTGTTTTTCGGCGGGTATTTCTTGAAATAAGCGAATCATTGTTTTCTCGACTTAGTCTACCCCACAACTTCATGCCTGTGGGCCGTTCCCGTTGCCAGCATATACACTTAACACCTCTGAGTTATTCCCATTTATGTGTGCGTAATGGGTGAAATACACATTACATGATTATTGGACTAGCCAGTGATCATTGTACTGCGGTTTAACTGCCATTACTTGCCATTTTTCTGATTTGGATCTGGCTCTAATCGGGCTAAAATTTATATAAACAAACTACCCTTTCTGAGTTAGATATGGTTCTACACTCTTACCTAATGGAAAACACACTAGCCAATAGATCTTTAAGACAAGTTGATTGCTATGGTACCTACAATACTTCATTAAATTCACCCCGGGCGTGTATATGCATCACGCCAGTAGAGCAGTAATGGAAATTGATAGAAATACTGTATACGATGTGAAAATAAGCACATACTAGTTCAAATCAAAACAATAGGGTGAATATGAATATTCTAAACCATAGGTTTGTCCACGATTACGTTGAAAATCAATAAAATATCCCAGTGTATTCACCAAATGAGTCCAGGGAGAAAGATATACCCATTAGTGCCAAACACGGTGCCTTTTTGGAGCATTAAATTATGTGAGGGTGTTAAAGGGGGAGCGCGAGGTACCCTCAACCGTCAAATCCCCGGTCAGAGTAATGGGCTCTTTTTTCATATTCACAGCCGAACCTTCGCGTGATGGTATGGACACGACTCCGTAACCTGTGACCGAAAATTTTCATATAGCGAGAAAGGATTCTTTCTTTTTTCTTTTTGATTATCGATTACATAGCTAAAAAGCCAGTGGACGTACGACATAGCCCAAGTCGGAACC
>JAJMIV010000034.1:0-48043 GCA_030563445.1 Metschnikowia gruessii
TTGAATTCCTCTTTAGGTGAATTTTTCGCATGAAAAAAGATCACGAAAAACCCAATACTTTTCAGAAATGGAAGATTACATTAGAAAAACACCTTCTTTTGCTGGATTTTATTGAAGAAATGAATCTATCCTAGGAAACCACTCTTGAGGAATTTCTTCAACTTAATTCAACCTTAGAATGCATCCCTATTATCTAAGATATCATCGCTGTGATGTCTTCGCTCCCAGATTCAACTAAAAAGTTCATTTTGTAAGAAAACCCGCCAAATTGCGCTATCATTTCCTGGCCTTCTGGGATTTGGAGGTACACCTTTACGCTTCTCGAAAAGAGGAGGAGTTGAAAATTTGGCTTCTAAAACGTGAAATCAAAACTTTGGGTTAGTTGGGTATTGTCTTTATCAGATTTCATGGCTCAGAAAGTCAATATATACCAACTAATTCCCGCTTTCGTATTTCGCCAGTGTAAAACTTGGAAAAGAAAATGAGTATTTCTGGATAAACTAGTGGTTTTAATCTGTCTCTATTTCGAGTAAACCCTTGAAACAATTCATCGAAATACTAACCTATGGAACTTTCACAAATAAAGAATTATTCCTTTTCTTTAAACCCCCGTTGATGATAAATCCATAATAAACATGCTAAAATTGATTTTTTTTCGGTTATACTCATTCACAAAGCTCACTCCACTTCACTCTTTCTCAATTAACATCTCATACACCCTCAAATTCCAAAATTACAAAACCCGGCCTAAAAAATCAGTTTACACAATTAAAGCCACGAAATTTCCCAAAACATCCCTTATAAAACCAGAAAATATTTCATCTCTCAATACCAAAAGAAAAATGCTTATCTGATATACTTTCTCCAAGTATATTGTCTCGACTCTCACCCTATATTGGCTCGCACTAGGCCTTGGCCCCAGTCTCACCTGCCGACCTGCCAAATAACATGCGGCTTGAAGCCCTAAGGGATACACCTAATTCATTTACAGTTTCAGTTAAACAGTCTAAGAAAATCATTTCATGTTAATCAGCATAATTTTACTACAATGCCAAAAATTGTACCCAAAATTTACAAGTTAAACCCAAAGTTTATACCTCCAAAAGGTACACCCAAAATTCCATGGCCCAGATATTAATGACACTGCCTAATGTGGGGCGCCCCGCACGTATTCTCCTGCCCAATGCTGTGAAACCACGGCAACTTTCGCAGTCTAACGGGTGGCTAAATAGGCTAGGCAGCCTAGGCAGCCTAGGCAGAACATATTGCAGCACAATTCTTACAGCACAATTCCCCCCACACTTTTTTTTCTTTCACACCTTTTTCTTTATGGCCCCTGGACTCAAAAAGCAAAAGAACAACAACAGGAACAAAAGCAAAGGCAAAAGCAAAGGCAAACGAACAATTACAATTAAAAAAAGTACAGTCACAAAAAGAGCATATACTTAGATACTTTAGAATACGTGTTTTGACTTTGTTGGATATTTGATTTTATTCTGCTGTTCTGATGCTGACCCGCCCAGCTTCTCACTCAGGGTCGTGGTACTCAGACGATCGCACCACCCTTGAACAGCAAGTTGCGAAGTTACTCGCACGTGCACCGGCGCAGAAAAGCGGCGCGAGGATTCTATTGGGTCCCCATGCTGGGTACACCTACTGCGGCGAGCGCTTGGCAGAGGCGTATGGTGTGTGGGACTGTAAGGCGGTGTCACGGGTTTTTATCATTGGGCCGTCCCACCACGTATACTTCAAGGACAAGGCGCTTTTATCGGCGCATGCCTTCTACGACACGCCCGTCGGGAAGGTGCCTGTAGACACCGAGACGTGTGAGCAGTTGGTTGCGCTGGTGTTACTGTCACTGTCACAGACACCAACACCGTTTGACTATATGAGCGAATCCGTAGACGAGGACGAGCACCTGTTTGAGATGCATTTGCCTTTCTTGGTGGAGCGGTGCCGTGCCGAGAACGTGGAGGTGCCACCAATCATCCCGGTGATGATATCCGGGCTTTCTGTGCGGGCACGGCGGGCCGTGGTAGAGGCTTTGGCCCCGTACTTTGCGGATGACGCCACCACGTTTGTGGTGCTGTCGGATTTCTGCCACTGGGGCCGTCGTTTTTCGTACACGGCATATGTGCCTGATCTGCAGTTGGCACTGCTCACGCAATATAGAAGCGCAGCTGACCGGAAAACCCCCATCTACCGCTCCATAGAGTACTTGGACCGCACGGCGATGTTGGCTGCGTCCACGGGGTCTGTAGCCAAATGGGACGCTTACATTGAGGCCACAGGTAACACAATCTGCGGCCAGAAACCCATTGCCATTGTTTTGCTGCTTTTAGAGAAATACAGGGCCACTCACGATTCTGCAGGCGGCGAAGCATTCCAATGGCTTGGATATTCGCAAAGCAGCAAGGCAACTTCGCCCAATGACTCCAGTGTGTCGTATGCCGCAGGCTATGTTCTACTCAAGTGAAGTTCTCGTGCTACAATTTAGTGGGGAAAGCCCTGAAGGACATACAGCAAAGTGTGGATGCATTTCATAAAACGTTGGGCTGGTGTACCCAAATTTATAAAGAAAGAAAATCAAGCAGGTTATGTCACTTAAGGTTACATCATGTGTATTAGGCTTGTAGCAGACTGCTGGAAACCTCCGACCCGAAAGTCCATTGTGGGTATGGAGAAGTGATCAAAAGGAGATACACTAAAACTAAATAAACCCTGTAGTACATGGAATGGAACCATTTTTTACTTGATCGCTTGGAGATTCTATTCCGTGAAGAAGCGGAATCACAGAACACAACCGTCTAGAAAGGATGGGAACGCCTTCTAAGGAGATTAGCAAAAAATGGGTTTCCTCTTGAACTGTTGATGCCATTGCATAACAGTTTACAAGAGCGCGTTGAAACTAGCTTGCGGGAAGGCGATAAATCAGACCTGGCTACAAATGAAGATTCTTATTTTGAAGAGTAAATTATTTTCATTGTCGATTAGGGTTGAGAAACCGCACACTTACTATTTGGACTATATACAATTATTTTGTGCTGGAAACTTAATAAATAACATAGGGTTTGCTTGACTTGACTAATTTGAATAATTCAAAGATAGCCGCTGATATACCTTGGATTCCGGGCCTGGATTGTAAAGTGAATTCCTCTTTATACCTTAAAGTGGATTAATCGGCAGGATCCACATCCAGAAAAGTGCTACCAACGTAACGCTTAAGCGCTAATTGACCATGGTATAAACAACAGAATAAAAATGCACAAGAAAGGTTTCACTTTTTGGGCCGTTTCTAAGAATTAAACCAGATAAAGTAGAATCAGCTCTATTTTTGGTAGAATATTCTTGTCTTTTCCCAAATTAGCTATTCCGTTGCTGTGCGGTAGGTGGATTAGCCTCTCCAAACACATTCGCGTCACCCCACCGGGACGAAGCATTCCACATATACCAACAATTAAGTAGGAAACAAAATTTCACAATTTAAAGGTGCTTGAAAATCCGTATACCCCTGTGGCATAAAAAAACACCAAAATTAGAGCTCCCTCCCTCTTAGATTTCTTTCCACACTGCGTCCCGCAACACTCATAACCGTGCGGCCTCAGAGGCTCAAGCCTCAGATCACCTACATAGAGAGTCGAGACCCAGGCTTCTCAAACATGAAAGATAAGTGAATTCTTTCCACAAATCATCACACAAACACACAAAATCCGGGTAGATATCGCCCTTCTAGCGAGTCCTCACACATTATAGATTATAACAGACAATAGAAGTGTCTTCACATACGTTTTCATGGACTCCAAGTATTTCGGCAAGAGCAAGGCCTCGGAACTTCGGGCCGAGCTCGAACAGGCGAAAAAAAAACTGAAGCCACAACAACGAGTCAAGGTGGTGTTGAAGAAGGTCGTGGCCAACATCATTCTCAATAGGCCCGAATTGGTGCTGTTGATGGACGATATTATTCATCTTATGGTTCTTGATGATTATGAGGTGCGTAGGCTCTGCTGCCACTACATCTCTCACTATGCGGAACTGGACCCAAGTGGAGCAGCCCCAGCATTGGACTTTTATACCAGGTTTATGCGTGACCTCGACCCCATGGCGCGGGCATTGGCCATAAAAACGGTTTCGGGCGTGGCGTTGCCGTCGTTCGTGGCTCTAGCCTTCCAGTGGGTGAAACTGTTGCTTGGAGATAAGAACCCACATGTCCGCACCACTGCTGCATTCAGTGTGGCCAGATTATACCAGCACGACCCCAAAACCACCATATCGCAGCAGTTGATTGAATCTTTGAACGAGTTGCTCTATGACGAAAACCAAATGGTGGTGGCGAATGCGCTTGCGGCCTTGAGCTCCATCACCGAGACCTCGGGAAGCATGAATCTCAACATAAACAAGGACCACCTGCTTGCACTTATGAAAGATGCCAGTTCTGCCAACGAGTGGCGCCAGGTGTACTTGCTCAATGCTATCATGTCGTATGTACCCAAAACAAGCCAGGATGCGCTTGACATTGTGGACACGGTGTTGCCGTCTTTGTTACACGAAAACTCTGCGGTGGTGCTCAACGGAGTCAAGGTTATTTTGTACTTGAGCAATTACATCGATTCGCCCGAGCTTGTTGTACCTGGTCTCGCCACCAAGTTGGGCACGGTGCTTGTGTCGTTGCTCTCGAAACCACCTGAACTTCAGTTCTTGGTGCTTCGGAATATGATCTTGCTTCTTTTGGGCAAGAGCTACTTGATCAACGTCAACGTCGAGCTGTTTTTCTGGAACTTCGACGACCCCATCTATATCAAGGATACCAAGCTCGAGATCATCTACCTTCTTGCGAACGAAAGCAACATCGATGTTGTGTTCCGCGAATTGGAGGAGTACGCCACCGAAATCGACAGTAAAATGGCCCGCAAGGCGATCCGGGCTTTTGGAAACCTCTCGCTCAAATCCGAGGCCGCTGCTGAAAGCTGTATAGATATATTGCTCGACTTAATCTCGAACGGTATTCCTCATATCGTGCAAGAATCAAGCATGGTCATCAAGAACATGCTACGGAAATATCCCGGAAAGTTCGATATCCTTTTGACCACCATCGTTCAGCACTACAAGTCGATGGACGAGGCGGACGCCAAGCTTGCAATCACATGGATGGTAGGTCAATTTCCCGAGAAAATATCCAACGTGGATACCATTTTCGAGTATCTTGTCGGTTCCTTCAACGAAGAGCCACTTGAGATCCAGTATGCCATGATCACTGCTGTGGTGAAGTACTACGTGCAATTTCCGGTCCAGGGAGAACCGCTAGTCCTTAACGTGTTGAAGTGGGCAACCGAGGAGACCGATAACCCGGACTTGAGAGACCGTGGCTTTTTCTATTGGCGTTTGATCACAAACCAGCAGAACGGAGACTCAGATACTGAGTTCCAAAAACGTACCAAGGAAATCGTCATCAACATGAACCCCGAGATAAACTCGCAAAACGATAAAATCGACCCTGCGATTCTTGAGGAGCTTGAACTCAACATTGGTTCTCTCGCGTCCATTTACTTGAAGTCGGTCAGGCATGTTTTTAGACTAGCAAAAAAGAAGCTGCTAGCCCAATCACCTGCTCTCCAACCCCGGAGAAAAGCAGACTTGTCTTACCATGTCAACTCTGCAACTCTGCAACCTATAGAGAGACCAGTCAGAAGGGAACACCACTCGAAGCCGTTGCCTCGCATCAACAGAAACCCGAGCCTGAGTAGTTTTGGAACCGAGTCGTCGTTTGCATCACAAGAAAAACCCAGAAAGGAGAGTTTTGGCCAGAAACTTTCTCGGAAAGCCTCTGTGATCACGCGGAAAAAGAGCATGAAATATTAATTTTCGTCGTTTTCTTGTTTGATTTCTGTAAGTTTCCTTTTGGCTTTTCGGGCCGCAACTATCTGGATATCGGGAGAGAACTTAACTACCTTGTCTCCCTCTGCGATCGTCTCAGTATCTATCAACGGCATGTTTTGCTCTGGTCCGTCTGGAACAGAGTTTTTCAATTCTTCTGGCCCAACTCCCAACAACGTCCCAAGGATGATGACGGCCCCAGGTTTTGACATCACAAGCATATTCTCCTTGCAGAACGTTCCAGCAACACACAGTGGGCATCCCCATGAACATTCACAGTCCCGTACTCTTTCATAAGTGGCACATATGATCTCGTCAATGTACTCAAACGTTTTACCAGACATTCCCGTTCCCTGTTCTCCGCCTTTGGAGTCATGGAAGATGAGACGAGCAGGTCTCTTCCTGGCCGACTGTCTTTTGGCGAATTCCTTTTCTGGGGCCTTACATTCTGTTGAAATCTCCGAGTCGGTACCATTGGGAGTGAAACGGGCATTTGGGTTTGTTGTGGCACCTCCAGCTATGTATAAGGGAAGCACATTCATGATGGCATGCTGTGCTGCATGGATTGCTCCGGCCGGATTGAGGGACTTTTCCTTGATGATGTCGATTGCTTTGGGTGGAATATCAATCCAGAACCCTTTTGACTTGAGCATCACTGGTGGGTTCTTGACTTCAACCGCCTCCAAGATCTCGCTTTTCCGGTTCACTTTGAAATAGCCAAACACGATTATGGTGGTCTGGATTTTTCCGTAGAAAACAGGGATATCTGTCGGGGAGTTTGATTTGGAGATATTAAGCTGTTTCACCAACTCGATCTCCAAGGGATCCACATCGGAAAAGTCTCTCTGCAGGGTTGTCCAGGTAACTTTCACCCTTTCGACCTTGGCATACCTCCCTTCGGTGTTAAAGTCCTTCACGAGATAAGGATACCCCTGGTGCAAGAAGATTCCGCCTTCATACAAGGTGAAGCTTGTCCGCAGCTCCTCCACTTCTTCAATCACCACATTTCTGTTATCGGTGATATCCACAACCGCGTACATGGTTTGCTCGATTGCCCGAAGAGACACTTTTTCAGCAGGCCACGGCAAGTACCGTGGATCGGTGCGATAGAAGCCCTTCTTGTCTTGATACAACTTTTCAATACAAAGGTCTTTGAACTTTTGAAACGCTTTGGGGTCTTTCCTGATGCAAAACCATTTGGAGTCGACGTCCAAGTCCAAGGGCCACTCAAACGCCGCACACTGCAAATGCATAGACATCACCAACTTGTTCAGGCTGCCATCTAGAAACCCATCAATACATAGATCTTCGTAAGTTTTATCGCAAAGTTCGTGGGAGTTTTTGAGGTAGTGTCTGTCTACGGGGTTCGACCCGCACACCAAAATGGCCAAGCTGCCCTTGGAAGACTTTCCTCGGCCTGCCCTTCCGAACTGCTGGTGTAGATTCAGTTTCAGAATAGGGAACCCACACGATATAACCACGTCCAAATCAGACAAATCAATACCTAGTTCCAAGGCATTTGTAGCAACTATTGCACGTAGATGACCCAGGAACATCTTATGTTCAATCGCCCGACGGTCACTTTTGCTGTATCCCCCTCGGTAGGCCATGATATCGTGCTCACTTAGGGAACGCCATTCGGGGTGCTTATTTTCCGATATAAGTGTCTTTGCCTCCTTGATCAATAGTTCACACACGGCTCTCATGGGACAGAAGACAATCACTTTTATGGTGGGAAGCGAGCAGAGGAGGTGTACAAGGAGTTTGGCCAGCTCAGCCACGATGTTTTCTCGGGGAAGAAACGCCGATTGGATGGGTGTTTTCAACGAGTTGGCCGAGCTTAGTTGTGCCTGGGGCAATTCTCTCTGGCCCTTCTTGTTCATCAATACAGGAGGTTCCCACATGACCATTTTCTTTTCTGTGCTGGGGCTACCATCTTCAAACACATGGAGAATATCATTGGACAGGGGAATCGCACAGAGCGTCCGGAAATGGGCCTCTGGATTATCGATGGTGGCGGAACACGATATGTAGAGTGGCACAGAGTCGTTTAGGCTGATTGTGGACCGAAGTCGGTTCAACCTAGCCATCACATATGATACATGTATGCCAAAGGTCCCTTTATACACGTGTAACTCGTCCATGATGACATACTTGAGGTTTTTGAGAAACTCCAGCCAGCCACGGCCTCCGCCTAGCTCCTCGGAGGCTTGGTTGGGTAGAATGGCCGCGTGTATTGCATCTGGATTGGTGAAAATGATGTCAGCAAAGTTTCGGATATAGCCCCTACTTTTTGCAGGGGTATCTCCGTCGTAAGTATCCACCACGATCTTCCTTTTGTTCTGCGGAAGATGCGATATGAGTTCTTTGAGGTGTCTCATCTGGTCCTGGGCGAGGGCTTTGGTGGGGAAGATAAGCATGGCAGTATTAGAACGCGTATTGGTATTTATGTTGGCATCACAGTCCCGGAGAATCTCGTTGAGGATCGGGAGCTGGTAGATGAACGATTTTCCCGAACTGGTTGACGTCGATACAATCACGTGTTTTCTTTCGTTGACGATAGCAGAAACGGCTTGGGCCTGGTGCAAATATAGTCCTCCTTCAACGGCATCCACACCCTTATAATGCCAAAGAGCATCGATTAAATCACGGTGGAGGAGGTCGGGATCCACTGGCTGTAAGCGGGCGGTTCGGGCCTCGGTGAGCGTGTAAACTTTCCTGATCTGGTCTTTGAATAAGGGTCTTTTCTTAAGGACCAGAAGCATGTCCTCAACAGGAGGCTTTTCTGAACAAGAAACACCCTTTTCGCCGGGGTTTGTGGCTGTTTCCATGATGGTGACTGGGTCGGCCATATTGGTCGGCTCAGGAATGCTTTTGGTGCATATTTCCACCAACTTTTTCAAAGGAACTCCCTCGGAGACTTCGTGTGGGGAAAAAGCACCCAAATAGCGGTCAATACATGAATAAAAGCGCTCGTTACGGCCTCTAATGATGGCCTGGAGTTGTTCCTGCGATAAGCTACCGAGTTCCATGTTTTTTGACGAAGAAAAAAAGCCCGGGCCCAGGTTCTGGTCGGTTTTCTGGCGTTTCTGGGGCATGTTCTTACCCTTGATCACAGCCGCAATGCCCTGGGTCCGAATGTCGCAAAATTCAAACACCAACAACTGGCGTTCGTGTCCCGGCGACTCTGCGGCCCGTGCCACTGCTTCGTATGCATCATCCACGGTTTTTGGCTGGAGTTGTGCGTATCCTTTCTGTGCTGAGTAGGACACCTTTTCCGCGTGCTGGAGGAGCACCTGATTCTCATCAAAATAGTCAAAAGTAACATCCCCCGGCGGGAGCAAGTGCTTGATCACCTGTAGATCAAGGTCCGATATGTCGGCATTGAGTTTTCGAAGATGTGTTGCCGTAGGGATCGTGTGGCGAGAGAATGACGAGAGAAAGGTGAGATGAGTATTGATCTGACGGAATTTCCGGTATAGATCAGAGAAAAACGTCGGCCATTCTGGTAGATGTGTTTCTTGAAGAGTTATTTCTGGGTTCTGTGACTTTTGGGGTGATTTTCCCCCGGGTTTTGTATCTTCTGTCATGATTTAAGGTGATTCTGGTCAAGCCGTAGAATGGTCGCAGATCTAGATAAGTATGGGACCAGCACAGGAGATAAATAGTTTTGTGAACGGAAAATTAGAAATTATTCCCTGGTATAATGTTTTTGCCCCCCTTTATAATTCTAGACCGGCCCTTGAATCGTCGTGGGATGATTGTGGGTATAAAATACCGGGGCCTAGGGTCTTCTCCAGATGGGTTACTATTGCGTTATGAGCCCCAAATTGATCTGGGCATGGGTGCGAAATCACTTCTCAAAGTTTCCAGTGGGGAACTTTGTACACCAAGTGTTTGGGGACATAATTTTGGAAAGTTACGTATTTGGACAGTTTTGTTTTTAGTATATGTTTGTGAACGGTAATCAATTTAAAAAAAATGCTTCCTGCCAAAGTGTTTGTTTCGTTAGGTGGAGAATGTTTAGGTTGTACGAGTGTCCCGGTGACAGTGCTTGGGGTCTGGCCAGGGAGGGGAAATATCAGTTTTTACAATAACGTTCAGAGATTTTTTTTTTAAAAAAAATTGTTTCATGAATATGAATAATTCATGATTTTCATTTTTATTCTAGTGCTTGGATCCATCAGTTCTAATTTCACCTTATGTATCCTTCAGCTCAGAGATAGCTTACCTCACTCCTGAGACACCACCTCTACATTGTTCCAGTTTTCTTGGAATATCACCTAAGGAGTCATTTACCCTTCTGTTTGAATCTCACCAAGAGATTTTAGAATATATTTACTCGGTCATACTTGCCAGAATACTAGCTAGTGCCTGAATATTTGTCATGTTATTGGGTGGCTGTGAATTTTTGGGCCTTTTCCATAACAAATACTAAAGACGCTTTACTTAGGCGTAACCTTCATGGATAAACTGTCTGTTTCAATACGCGGCACTTTTTCGATTAATTTGGTGTGCCATATTTCTTCGCAATGTTAGAAGATTACAAATCTGCCTTTTTCGGGCCTCTCTCCTGAGGTTCTCCTGGAAAAGAATCAGCGACGAATCATCGACCAAGTGTTCTACGGAGTAACATATTCTCAAGGTTCGAAGTCACGCGTAGGCACTTATTACAGTACCGCTAAGTCCCAAACCTAGTACTTCAGATATTAATTTCGATGTTTATCGAGTCACGTGCCAAGTATTTGACTATGAATATATTACCGGGGTATGGTGCTACATCCTAGAATTTGCTGGTATCGGGTATAGTTAGGTCATAAAAGTTTGCGAGGCAGTTGGAAAGAGGCCAGGATGTAGACAAAACATATAGAAAATGTCACATAGAAATAGTTTATAATAGGGTAAATATCTGCTTTTTCCATAAAAAGACTTTATTCACTTCAGAATGAAGGTTATTTCTAGTGTTTTCGCTAGCCGGGAGTGGTCACGTGATGATATTGATGTATAGCGAAAGTCAATTTAATCAGTCCACCTCTATACCAATACTAATTTCTGTAGTGAAAGGCACATTTAAATGATCTATGTTTACTTTTAGTAGGTGATAGTTTTATAATTCCACAAAGAACAATACCCTGGATGTATCCAGTGCCTGATATTGGACTAACTCCGGTCTTTAACTTACAGAGTGAAAACTAGTGAAACTAGTAAAAATAGTGATACCAGTGGCACCAGTGAAAAAAAACCCTGATTTTCTACAGTTTCCAAGAACCATTTCAACTCTCCCAATGAATACTTGAAAAAAAACATGGTTTCATTATGTCACTTTATTGAAACTCGTACGACTGCTCGTAATAATCGGCGAAGAACCGGCAACCATAAATTACATGGGAAGAAACCGAAAAATGTACTCAACACCTCAGCAGTATACAATAGGCCAGGGTGAATTTCCACATTCCAAATGAAATTATATTCGCCAATGAGTCTTTTTTTAGCCAACGTTAAACCTTCACACAATTAGTGAAGCTGCTCGGGTTATCTTACGGCAGAGTTATGCTTTTGATCATCCTGCCTAACAAAAGTATCAGACAGACCTCAACAATGGAGATGAAACAACACGAGATGAAACAAACAAAATAACAAAAACACAAAAGCAAAAACAAAAGCAAAAGCAAAAACAAAAACAAAAAATTCACTATTCTTTTGATACACCATATAACTTTTTCCTTTTTCTTCTGACCTGCCTTCGGAACGGTGCTTCCAAAATTTATCCATAAATACAAAAATAACTGGCCACGGCATAGAATACTTGGCTGCGAAAAATGCGCAGTACATTCGTGCGGCCAGATACCATACAATAGAGGTTATGATACCATGAGTCTCTAGGGGTCTGAAACTACGAGCAGATTAAATGTCTATGTTGGCCAAATTATTATTATATAAAAGTAAACATAATGCAGATTCCTAACCAGTAAACATCAATAAACGAGAAAATAAACAAACACACTGTTACTTATTAGTCCCTCAGTTTCTACCCAGCTACACAAGCACCGCACATTAATCAGTATATTCGCACGGTTCAGAAAAATGCAAGTACCCATTAATTTTTTACATAAAGACACAAAAGGGGATATTTCTCGGGGCTCGATTCTCAATGTGGCAATTCTGGCTCTTTTGGGCCAGGCCATCCTCACGGTTTTGGGTACCTTTCCGCAAGTTAACGGTCTCCTGATCCTGGACCGGTGTAATAATACCTTGCCTAATAACACTTGGGGTAATAACTCAAACATCACAAGATTCCCCCCTGCATCCGAGGCAGTTTCTGTTGACATCACCAAAAAGCAGTTTTACCAAACCAGATTCAACTTTGGTCCGAATTTCGGCAGCGTGTTTGTGCGTGAAAACTGGATCTACCCTTCGCTTTTTCCTGAAGGCACCAACACAGAGTTGGAGGCAGTCGCTAAAGCATCTGAAGAAGACAGGAACCGCACAAAAATCGTGTTGGAAAACCACTGGAAGTCGTATGCTCTGGATGAAGACTGGGACTGGTTAAAACAAAACAAAGTCAATGCAGTGAGAATACCTATAGGGTACTGGAATGTTGGTGGTGGAAAGTTTACGGGTGGTACACGGTTCGAGCCGTACGCCGACATTTACTCCAACTCGTGGAAGATTTTGAAGACTCATTTCATCAAACCCGCAGCAAAACGTGGAATATGCATTTTGTTGGATTTCCACGCTTTGCCTGGGGGAGCTAATCCTGATGCGCATAATGGTGAAGAAGCAGGAAAGGCGGATTTCTGGACTACACCTGCTTACCAAGAAACCATGATCAAGGTCCTTTCCTTTACCGCCAAGGACTTGAAACAATTTGACAATATCTGTGGAATCGAGGTGGTCAACGAAGCATCTTTTGCTGAGACTCCCACGGCCCAACAAAATTACTACCGGGCCGCACTCGAAGCAATCAGAAAAAAAGATAAGTCTGTCCCCGTGGTGATTTCAGATGGCTGGTTTCCTAACCAGGTGGTGGAGTGGATCCAAGATAACCAGAACCCCAATAAACTTCCGGGGTTGGTGGTAGACTCCCATTTATACCGGACGTTTTCAGAGTCCGACAGAAGCAAGACAGCCGAACAAATTATTCGTGATTTGAATGGTGATTACCTTACAAATCTCCGGGATAATGGAAAAGGCGTGGAGTTTATGACTGCTGAATGGTCATCAGTTTTATCCAGGGAGACCTGGACTTTGAGTGGAGTAGATCCAGACAATGATAACGATCCCAACAGACTAAGACTTGTGGCTGAGTTCAGCACAGAAGAAGAACGACTTATCGAAGAGAGGGCCAGTGCTGGTTCTTTCTTCTGGACATACAAATTCGAAGCTGGAAGCGGGGGTGAATGGGATTTCCGCCAGCAACTAAACCGTTCTTTCAAACCTCCATCACTTTCTGTACCAAGTGATGCAGTATTGGATAAAACCCGCCGGAGAACTCTTAATAGGTTCTTGGATACACTGAAGTCTAGAGCTGCCCAGTTTGCGTTCAAAGAAGGGTTCAATTCTGCATGGCAAGACGCTGTGTTTTATGCAAGAAAAGGTTCTTTAATTGGCAGAAGACAGTCCGTCAAACAAGCCAGAGAACATCAGTATGTGAGATCTAAGGGCACTCTGACCTATGTAAAAGATTGGGCTAAGGGATATGATCGCGGCTTGAAAGAATTCGAGATGTTTTTTAGAAGTGGTTGAGTGGGAGAAAGTTGATGATTTCTTCTGAAAAGTCTTTCTCAACTTCATGCTAAACCAATAACTTTTTCAGCTTTCCCGACACATTTGGTTGTTATCACTCCATTATTGGGAACTTATAGGTTGGGCTGGTGTGTTACTTAGAAAGATGTTACCCATAGGTGAGTCTTCATCTCATCAGAGACACTCGTCATTATTCAGCTTTAATATTAGACAATGAAAATTAATTGAAAGTGGTTGTAAATTGGAAAAGATCAGTAGATTACTGAGAAGCAGTCTTTTGGGGAAGTAGAATCAACAACAGGTTTGGAGGGCTCTAGAAATTATATTCTCTTTTTAGTAAAGTGTCTAACTATAAGGGGTTGAAATAAATGACAGAGAATTTCTGGGCTGCCAAAATCTGAATAAAAGAGTTTCTTAGATCAACGAACAAAAGTATTGCTCTTGATTCCACTGCTACGAAGATACATTTCACTCCATTTGCCTTTGTGAAGGAAGCACTGGTTCTTCGGAAGTAGCGGAAAAATTCAAACACCTTTAGCCCAAAGAACGAGCCCACATAAATATTATTAAATCCTTTACTCGAAAACTTTTGTCGGCTAATTGTGTCTGAAATAAAGCTTCATTTCACCGGGAGTATGTCCTCTTTATTGGGGTTATGGCTCGTGGCACTAGAAAATATACTTATCCAACATCGACACCATCTGATACAGTGAATTAGGGTAAATATGGGCCATATTTTTTGAAAGAAGACTCCCCTTTTGTTGTGTTTCGCCCTGAAGCTATTAGATAATAAATTCTACTCCGTGAATGATTACTCTATTAATGCGGCTTGTAACCCCTCCAGACGCATTCCACTAAGTAGTACAAGTACACTAACATGCCCATAAATTAACTTCAACAGTCCAAAATTGGCAGTATAACTACCTTTAAACTAATGCAACCCACTGCGGTATAAATAATGTCTGCTTTCACAAAAAGTGGAGTCTAAATATTACAATCCACCATAAGCTACCTCTGCATCCTAAAACAGGAAATTTCGGTTGCGGCCATATCAAGAGGATCACACTGTTTCCCGTCCGATCAACGTTAGTTAAGCCTCTTAGAGCAACACTGAGTAGTGTAGTGGGAGACCATATGCGAAATTGTTGTGCTGCAATCTTTTTATTTTTTCCCGTATCATTCTTCAATTTATCCTCCAGTTTAATCTCTGAAGTTGTTGGAATTGATGGTCTGTAATTTCCACGCACTCCGCACTGGAACCCTGTTGGAAGCTTGTTGGAAGCTTGGCCGAACTTTTTGCGCGAATCACGCGACGCTCGCAGCAGCCACATTCTCCAGATCTGGATTCTGGAGAAATAATCAACTACTTCCAGAAGAAAGAAAGGAGATCGTAAGAGACACCCTTCAAAAGTTTTAAAGGATGAATGATAGAAATTATGGAATTATGGAAATGTTGGAAGTAATGGAATTGATATAATCGCGAATTCCTGTTATTCTCTTGATACAACCATTTTCTGCTCTACCTTGAAAATGTAGTTTTGGGAACATTCCGGCGGAAAGGGGGTTTGCACCTTGCCCCCTAGCAACATCAAGAATTTGACTGCAAAATCGCGAGCAACCTCCGTGACCAATAATTGGCCTCCCTATGCACCACAGGGCCATGTCGAGGAAAAATGAGGAGGAAAAATAAAATACCGTTGGGGAAGCAATAAGTGGAGTCACACAGAAGACGGTACCATTGGGTAATGACAAAAATGGGAAATGGTAGGTGAAGTGAAAGTGAAAGTGAAAGTGAAATTTAACAGGGAAGAGGGAAGTGAAGAATTGAAGAATTGAAGAATTGAAGAATTGATGAATTGATGAATTGAAGAAATAACGAAAACCGGATTAAATGAATACCAATGGATGGAAATATTTGTGAAAAATGGGTCGCCTTTTCTCGTTCAATTTCCGGACCGGTGGCCCTGGGCTGGGCCCAGTGGAGTGGACTACTGCTGCGGCTGCGGCTGCGGGATGATCCCCCCTTGCATGTGGGATCGTCATGAGGCAGCAGCAAGCAAACGAAGATTCGATGGAAAATTATCTCGGCCCATTTAAGCACGGCAATTCCGCTCCACATTCCTCAATTGATTCAATTCTTTTACTTTTTTCTTTTTTTCTTTTGATCAATTGAAAGACAAACCGCTAAGAAACAAAATGGGCAGATTTTCTAAATTCATCGATAAGATCGACAGCAAGCTCGACAAGCTTAACTTGGACAACAACCAAGGCCAACAGGAACAACAACCTGAACAGCAGGAACAACCACAAGAACAGCAGGAGGAGCACCACGAGGAGCACCACGAGGAGCAACAACCTGAACAACACGAGGAACACCATGAGGAACAACACCAAGAACAACCTCAAGAGCAACACCAAGAGCAACACCAAGAACACCAAAGTGCTCCAGCCACCACTGCTTCGGGATTCCCCCTTGCTGCTCCAGCCGTTTCGGAGGGAGAAATCACCAAGAAGCAACTTTACCAGACCAGATACAACTTTGGTGTGAACTTCGGTGGTGTATTCGTGCGTGAGAAGTGGATCTACCACTCCACGTTCCCTGAAGGCACCGAGAACGAATTGGATGCCGTTTCCAAGAGTGCACAAGAAAACCGCGAGGAGGCCCGTAAGACGTTGGAGAATCACTGGAAGGGATATGCTCGTGACGAGGACTGGGAGTGGCTTAAATCCAAGGGTGTCAACTCCATCCGTGTGCCTTTGGGATACTGGAACATCGACGGAGGTAAGTACACTTCCGGCACCAACTTCGCCGACTACAAGGACATCTACGCCAACTCGTGGAAGATCTTCAAGTCGCACTACATCGAGCCTGCTGCTAAAAGAGGCATCTCGATCTTGGTTGACATCCATGGTCTTCCTGGTGGAGCCAACAAGGATGCGCACAGTGGTGAACAAGGTGGCGTTGCCGGGTTCTGGGACTCTGCAGACCACCAGAAGCTTCTCACCAAGGCGCTTGCTTTCATTGCCAAAGACTTGAAGGGATACGAGAACATCTCCGGTATCCAGATTGTCAACGAGTCCGAGTCCTCCAAGACCGGCCGTCGTCAAAAGGCATACTACACCCTGGCCCTCAAGGCTATCAGAAAGGAGGATGCTTCTGTGCCAGTGGTCATCTCCGACGGCTGGACCCCTAACCAGTGGGTCGAGTGGGTGCAGGAGGTCCAAGGTAAGGGTAACTCTTCTGGTCTTGTGATTGATACCCACTGTTACAGATGTTTCTCCGACGGAGACAAGGGCAAAACACCACAAGAGATCATCGAAGCTTTGCAGATTGACTTGCTTACTAACCTCACCGATGAAGGTAACGGAGCCGACATCATGGTGGGAGAGTGGTCGTCTGTTCTTGACGGACAGACGTGGAGCAACTGTGGCTTGGACCCTAACGACAACAAGCATCAAAAGAGAAGGGAGCTTGCCACCAAGTTCTGTGGCGAGCAAACCAAGTTCTTTGTCAGAAGAGCCGGTGCCGGTTCGTACTTCTGGACCTACAAGTTCGAGTCTGGCAACGGTGGTGAGTGGGACTTCCGTCAACAGGCAGGCCGTGCGTTCAAGGCACCTAGAGTGGCCGTGCCAGACGAGTCCAAGCTCAACGAGGCTCGTGACAGGGCTTACGATGCCCACGCAGGTTTCTGGGACAAGGAGAACCCAGATGAGAACTACGACCATGACAGGTTCAAGGAAGGGTTCACCACTGCTTGGTTGGACAGTGTTGCATTTGCCAAGGCCGGCTCGCTTATTGGTAGAAGACAAGCCGTCAAGGCAGCCAGATTCCAGCAGCACGTGCAAGACAAGGGCGACCTGCCATTCTTGTGGGAGTGGGACCAAGGATACGACAACGGTATCAAGGAGTTCAGAAAGGCCATGTAAGTGGGCCAAAAAGAAGTACGGTACGTTTACGAAATTAAAGATTTAACCAGGACATTTTGCAAGGTCTGTGTAATAATTCAACCAGAATAGTGTAGAAGATAATTCAAGGTGTGTAATAATAATTAAGCTATTTGGGAATGTGCGTGCGGATATTGATTGCCCCATAGCCGAAAGCAACCGCAATCTTCCCGAAACGGACCCGGTTGTGCGTAGCAGAAATGAGCAACGTTTACGAGAAGGGACACAAACTTGAGGAAATTTCATGGAAGAAACAATATTAAAGAAAGTAAAGAGTATAATAGACACAAAAAAATGAATTCAGAAAATATAAAATAAAACAAGAAAACAACAAATAATCGGAATGCAATATAGTGCGGAGCCGAAAGCAGATGATTGCGCAACCCATGTATCCCATTTAGGAAGTCGCATGTTGGATTCAGGTGTGGCAGAAAACAAGGAAAGCAGAGCACTTGAGTGAGAGGTTTCGGCAGCAACATTAAATAGAATCCGATGAATATTGGAACACGATTAAATGAGAGGGGGGCTTGAAGAATGGAATAAGGAAAAAAAACGTATTGGCAATTCTACAAAACAAACAAATAAACAAATAAAGCAAATAAATAAATAAACACAAACATATAAACATATAAACAAACAAAAAACTTTAACAACATTCTCTATACCTCTCCAACCGCATTCCACTTTAACCAGTCACCAAAAGTGGCCTTGTCACGGCATGATATTCGCTGTCTCCCACACCCACCACTATAAGAGCAATTGGGTGTCAGCCATAAGTACCTACTTCGATTAAATCTTTTATTTTATATCTTTTAATTTAATCAATTGATCATTATTCTATTGTATTCTTTTTGGTGTATGCTGTGTCACCCATGTTTAATTCTTCCTGGTTTTCTGTTCTTCTGTTTTTCTGTTCTTCGTTTTTCTGTTTTTATCAAATTTACTTGGCTTTCACTAATTCGTTACTCTGCATTTTGCCTCCGTAATTCTCACTGCCACCACTGCTGTTTACCTTCCTCACTCACTTTTACCCTCATTTACCCACATTTACCCTCACCCTTAGTTTATTCCCTCACCCGTAGATTCGCTCCCTCTATATAAATACCCGTGCTCGCCACCCTTCTTTATCTTATCTCTCCACAGTTCCTTTTCTTTTACACGAGTCTACTACGCCACTAAATATTAGTTACTAGTGACCCAAGAAACCGAACTAAATTGAACTAAATTGTTGTTTGATTTTGTTGTTTCCATATTTTGCTACCTTTTTAAAATAGTTGCTACAATTATTACGGTATAAATATCCAGCTACTGAACACCACCAAAAACTACCAACCTCCCAAAAAACTACCAAAACAAATTCCCAAAAACAAAAAATAACCACAAGAACATCCCCACCATGCAATTCTCTACCCTTGTGACCATTGCCCTCTCGCTCTTTGCCGCGTCCACAGACGCCAAAAAGTTCTCCACCAAGATGCAGAAGATTCCTCAAGACCAGACTCTTGATGCCACTCGTTTTGCTGAATACACTAACGCTTTGGCCAGCAAGTACACCCAGGTGTTTGCCGCCAAGCAACAGCAGCTCCAGCAGGTGGCGGAGATCCCTTTTGTGGACTCGCAATCCAAACACGAGGTGCCTTTGACTGACTACTTGAACGCACAGTACTTCACAGAAATCACCCTTGGAACCCCCGGCCAGCCGTTCAAGGTCATTTTGGACACCGGCTCGTCCAACTTGTGGGTTCCTTCCAAGGACTGTGGCTCGTTGGCCTGTTACTTGCACACCAAGTATGACCACGACGAGTCCGCCTCCTACAAGGCCAACGGCACCGAGTTCAAGATCCAATATGGATCCGGTGCCATGCAAGGATACGTCTCCCAGGACACCTTGGCCATTGGCGACTTGATCATCCCCAACCAGGACTTTGCCGAGGCCACGTCCGAGCCAGGACTCGCCTTTGCCTTTGGTAAGTTCGACGGTATCTTGGGTTTGGCCTATGACACCATTTCCCAGAACAAAATCGTTCCTCCAGTGTACAATGCGCTTGCGCAGGGTCTCTTGGACGAGGCGCAGTTTGGTTTCTACTTGGGAGACGTCAACAAGGACGAAAACAACGGAGGTGTGGCCACGTTTGGAGGCTACGACGAGTCCTTGTTCAAGGGTAAGCTCACGTGGTTGCCTGTCAGACGGAAGGCTTACTGGGAGGTCAACTTCGAGGGTATTGGCTTGGGTGACGAGTACGCCGAGTTGTACAAGACCGGAGCTGCCATCGACACCGGTACTTCTTTGATCACGTTGCCATCTTCGTTGGCCGAGATCATCAACGCCAAGATTGGTGCCACCAAGTCGTGGTCTGGCCAATACCAGGTGGAGTGTGACTCCCGTGACAGCTTGCCTGACTTGACCTTGAACTTGGGTGGCTACAACTTCACCTTGACGGCCTACGACTACACTTTGGAGGTTTCTGGCTCGTGTATCTCTGCATTCACTCCAATGGACTTCCCGGAGCCAATCGGCGACTTGTCCATTATCGGAGACGCTTTCTTGAGAAAGTACTACTCCGTCTACGACTTGAAGAGAAACGCGGTTGGTTTGGCCCCAGTCAATTAAGTCGTGAGGCTGTGTGTCTGCAGTAGTCAGCCACGGACCGGTCCCAGAGACCAATTCTAGAAGAGAACATGATGAAATACGTATATGCTCAGTGAGCAGAATAAAGAATAAACTGTAAGAAAAGAAGTGTAGCGCAGTACTAAGTACAATATGTGGCAGTAAGAATGTCTTATGGCAATAACCCGTTATCATGATGTGAAAAAGAGTGATTCGTGGACTATACATATTTATGATACGCTTAATGTTGTACCGTAGTTCCAGATAAATGTGTTTTTAAAAGGGGGTATCTACTGCCCTAAGATTTATGAACTTTCTCCGGAACACATTTTCTTAATGCATCATTTTTGCTAACGATAATAAGTTCGATGCTTAAATAGCTCTTTTCCGTTTTGTGGAATTGATATAACAGATATGGCCTGTATTCACAAGATAGGGTTAAGGAAATATACATAATTTCCAAGTATAAATGTATATTCCACGAAATGAGCATCTCCTGGCGAGACAAACAGTATCCGGACTGATTCAATTATCCTACAGGGTGGGGAATCTATCCGGAAAAGGGACACTTATCTGAATCATCCAGGAAATTTGTGGTTTGTAATGAGGTACTTACCATTTACTGGAAAGCTATGCACTATTAACGGATAGTGTACTACTAAGAGGCATCATACTACAAAACAGTGTAGGCCAAATCTGTGAGTCGAGATATTTTTGGGAGCTACTTTTAGATATATATTCTACTAGATAAAACTATCGACTGGGAAAATTTCTTAGTAAAGTAAAATATTCTTATTTATCAGGGATATTTCGTAAAACTGTCGAAGAAGATTTAATGCTTCAACCCTCCGTTCAATCAAAGCTTGACGTGGAAGGGTCCGCACTTTGAACAAAAAGAATGTTCTAGATTGAGTAGCAGCCC
This sequence comes from Metschnikowia gruessii, assembly GCA_030563445.1. Lineage (NCBI taxonomy): Eukaryota > Fungi > Ascomycota > Pichiomycetes > Serinales > Metschnikowiaceae > Metschnikowia > Metschnikowia gruessii. Next base: position 21,093 of record JAJMIV010000034.1, read on the forward strand.
TTATACCAGTCAGAAACAAGACCCATTAGAAGCCAGACAATTAACTTTGTTTTGGTCTAAAGTATGGTTCACGTTTATGACTGATTTTATGAAAATATTGCATATGATATGTATTGAAGAGTTGCTTTTAGCCAATTGAGGTGTAGGAAAGTTAAACAACTCCAACAGAGTGAAGTGTTATTTAAGCAAATTTTATCAGATTTGATGTGACACCCGCTTGTCAGAGTGGCTACTAATATATGGCTAATTGCACAACAATGGTCACTGAAAATGATCATAGTCCACTTTGGAATGGTTTCCGAAATGATGCTTCCTGTAAAGAGGCTCAGTACATTTCACAGTGCTAAGTAAAAGCATCATTTAGCGGGAATATCGATAAATTGTTTTCGCCTTTTTCATACTCACTATATTTTCACTTAAGATAGATAATACTTCAGCAAAAATACCGAAAATATTGATTCTAGTAAAAAAGGCAAAAGCATTTAGTCGTACGGGGCAACACTGCTACAAAACACTGCTGCAAACACTTACATTAAAACTGCGAGGCAAACTAACAATGGTCTTCTCGTGGCTAGCCCGCCTTTACTCTGGATCCTCTACTTTCCGTTTACGCCCGTTTCAGGTTAAAATCCTTAGTCAGACAAAACGCCGCTTAATGACACAATGGCACCTGCAAAGTAAAGAGCAAATGAAATATTGTACCGGCAGCTGGTCCATCGTACGCACTCACGCATGGCCGTTGGACCCACCTTCCAAACGTGGGGCGCGCACCAGCACCGAGAAAAGAGCTAACAATAGGTAGTCGTGTGGGGCAGAAAGTGGACCCAAGTCGTTCAATTTAATACGTTGATACGTTGGTACGTTCCTGTATGTTTAGATTTTTAATATTTATTCGGTATATTTTATTGTGCTATATACCTTCCTGTTAGACCAGGTATCGCCCCTTCCCCCCTTCCCCCTGGTTCCCCTGCCGTGTGCTCATGGCCAAACCACTAGGCCTCATTTGCCAAGTGCGACCTTTTGCTGGCTGGCTCACTGCACACGAGTGTGCGGCGGAGAGAAACAGCCAGCATTTCATGCATAAGCGGATCAGATCCAGATCGCATCGCTGGAGAAAGAACAAGATACTTAAAACTACGTCTTTTCCTTAACTGCCAGCCGTTTCAAGATGGTTTTTTGCTATTATTCTTTTCAGCACCGTCTGATATTATTATTACTATATCTTGTTTTCACCTAGCGGCTGTTTTCGATTTTTGACTGCCCTTAACACGCAAACCGTTTTCTTGATCTGGTCCATACTAAACATACAAACCACGAACCACCACCAAAAAACCGTTGGCTAACAGAACCCCAGCAAAGCATAGAAAGCACCCAAAAGCTAAAGCAACAGCAACACTAAGAAACTATACAAAGTTAGTTATTCCATCAGTGTCAATTACATTCTACGACCTGATACCCGCCGTTAAAAAGCCCACTTGCATTTGTGAAATTGTGAAATTTTCCATTTTTCCATTTTTCCATTTTTCCATTTTTTATTTCCATCCCCACCCCCCATTGCATTCCCCCTCACATTCACATCCGCCATGAGCATCCAGTCCAGCGAAAAACTCACCGACGTGCCCAGCGAAATCCTCAGCGAGGCCCTCGCAGACGCCGCGCCCCACAGGCACGCGTTCTCCAGTAGCAACTCTGAATCCGATGTGCTCACGTGCGCGCTCCTTCGCGGAACCCTGCTTTATCAATTTTCGCTCAATGAGCAGCCCCCTAAAACCCCAGAGCAACTAAATTGGGCCACGTATATGATGACGCTTGAAGCATTAACACACGCCAGTCACGCCACCGTTTTGGGCCATGATAACCGCATGGATCACGATGCCGTTCTTTCCAGACGCTCGTCGCCCCGCCGCCGCTCGGGTACCACCAATCATTTGGAGCATTTGGGTGCTGAAACCGATCTGTCGGAATCCGTCATTGCTTCCTTGCCATACTATGATCTCTCCAACTACAGTCGGCTGTTGAACACGCTCAACTTGCTCCAATCGGACGAGTCCGATCCACTCATTGAATCGCTCCCAGAACCCGAACCCGAGTTTCTGGCCCGTCCTTCTCTTCCACACGAGAACAGTGCTGCACAGGTGTCAGAGAAATTCAACCAAGTGCCTCTGCGCTTTTCCCAGTTCATCGTGGACCAGAACAACATGTTGGCTGCGCCCACTGCGTCCAGCATCCATAGCGCAGGCGCTCGGTCCAGAGATATTTCGTTTCTGATGGTGTCGCAGGCGACAATCTTCTCCACCAGGTCCAACGAGGGGCTCCGCAAGCGCCGCATGCGCTCCATCCGGACAACCCGCGCCGGCATTGAAAGAGAGCCCGATTCTCCTCCTTCTGACTCGCCTGCTTCTTCTTTGTCCCGGAGAAAGGCCATTCGCTCTAAAGATGGAAGCAAGCTCTATAGACTTCGTCTTTTGATCCGCAAAATTGCCTTGAAGCTCAAGAACAAGTTGGGCCACATGCGCAATTTCTTCGTGGGCCTGAGAAAGGCCACCTCGAAGGTGAAAACTGCCTCGGATAGGCCATTTTTCGGCAGACTGAAATCTCTGAAGAAACGCAGCCGCATGCCTCAAATCTCCGCTCCTATTGCGAATCCTGGGCTCGGAAGCGACATTGGTGCTGTCAGAGTGGAAGAGCTCACCGACGAGCTCAAGGCCAGCGCAGGTTTCGTTACTCCATCTGATCACCTCACTGACGAAAAGGCCGATGCTCGCTACCTCACTGCAAATACCAGTGCCGAGCATAGCCAATTGCATGAGCCAACACTTGACTCGGGTATCACGAACCTGGACTCTTCAGCTCCACCACCCCCACCACACACAGACATTCTGTTCCAACAGTCAATTTCTAGAAGCAACCACCGTTCCACCTTGCAGGGTGCTTGGAAACAGTACCTTTCCAACGTTTTGGCTCTGAGAATCAAGTTGAGACAAGAAGTGCAGTTGTTCCAGCTCCTTTTGGCCAACCAGCCCATTCCACAGGTGTTCAACAAAGCCCCTGGAACTACTCGCACTGTTAAATCAGAGCCTTCAGTGGATCAGGCTAAATTCTCCGGAAGATGGCTGGAGAGTGCCGGTGACATCAAAAGCCACAGGGCTAGCATTGTCCCTGCGAAATACACCTCCACAGAGAGCGAACCAGAATCTTTCCTTGCTACTGGAAGTTTGGCACGCACCGCTATTTCCGAATCCCCCACACGCCTTGCCAGCAAGAACCAGAAGATTGCAAACCTTCGTGCTCCAGAGCCTGCTATGGCTTCTACCGACACCTTTTCTTTCGTTGGATCTGAAAGTGAAGACGAGGTTCCCGATGAAAACATCGAGAAGCTTCAGCAAGTGCTTAACCGTCGTTCGATGTTGGGTGATATGCTTGACTACGACTCTGACGAACTTGCATCTCTGACTGGCTCCACATTCTCTACCGAATCATTTGACGCTTCGGAGGAATCTATTCTGGGCAACAAGACTGCTGATGCAATTGCTGCCGACACAGAAATGATCAAAAGATACGGTACTCTTTATAAACGCTCGAATGAAAAGAGCTCCTACTACGGAAGCTCTAACGAGGGGTCCGAATACGCACATTCCGATGTTGACAGCAAAATCATGTCTAGATCGCCAGGTTTTAGCAATTTGAAGCTAGTATCTGCTGGGGCCCAGGCATAATTACACTCGCCATTACACTCGTTCCGGAAACATTTTTTTTTTGAGCTACACTAATTTTGTATATTAATTTACACTGATCTTTTGAACACACAATTAACAAAGTATATAAGTATGTCTCTACAGCACAGTTTAATAATTCACGATCGTATATTTCCATTTAATAATTCACGCTTATCTTATATTTCACTAATTTATATACAAGTAGACAAAGCCAAGTATCTATGAAACTATAACTTAGTTCTTTGGCTCAGAAGACTCACCGGAGTTGTTGTCTTGGTTGTTTTCGTTTTTGTACAACTTCTCGAAAACCTTCAAGGAGTCGTTTTGCAACTCCTCGGTCTTGGTCTTCAACTCAGCTGGGTCAACCTCCTCACCAGCTTGGGCCTTGACGGCGACCTCTCTCAAAGCAGCGATTTGCTCTCTAAGCTTGTCAGCCTCGACTTGGTCGAGCTTCTCCTTGAACTCGTTCAAAGAGTTCTCGGTGTCGTTACACAATTGGTCGGCTCTGTTGGCAGACTCAATAGCCTCTCTCTTGGCCTTGTCGGATTCAGCGAACTTCTCAGCGTCTTGAACCATCTTCTCGATTTCGGAGTCGGACAAACCAGAAGAACCAGCAACAGTGATAGAAGCGTCCTTGTTAGAAGCCTTGTCACGAGCAGAGACCTTGATGATACCATCAGTGTCAATGTCGAAGGTGACCTCGATTTGTGGCACACCCTTTGGAGCAGGTGGAATACCAGACAAAGTGAAGTTACCAATCAACTTGTTGTCTCTGGTCAACTCTCTCTCACCTTGGAAGACTCTGATCTCGACAGAGGTCTGGCCGGCAGATGCGGTGGAGAAGATTTGCGACTTCTTGGCTGGGATGGTGGTGTTTCTAGAGATCAATCTAGCAAAGACACCACCCATGGTCTCGATACCCAAGGACAATGGGGTGACATCCAAAAGGACGACATCCTTGACCTCACCGGCCAAGATACCACCTTGAATGGCAGCACCCATGGCAACGGCCTCATCTGGGTTGACAGCCTTGGATGGCTCCTTACCGAAGATAGACTTGACGGTGTCAATAACCTTTGGCATTCTGGACATACCACCCACCAAGATGACCTCGGAGATGTCGGAGGTGTTCAAACCAGCATCCTTCAAGGCCTTCTTACATGGCTCAACGGTTCTCTTGATCAATGGCTCAACCAAAGACTCGAATTGGGATCTGGAGATCTTTTGGTTGATGTGCTTTGGACCAGAGGCGTCAGCGGTGATAAATGGCAAGTTGATCTCGGTGGACACAGTGGAAGACAACTCGATCTTGGCCTTCTCAGCAGCCTCTCTGATTCTTTGGATGGCCATTCTGTCTTGGCCCAAGTCAATACCGGACTCCTTCTTGAAGGTGTCGACGATGTTTCTGACGACGGCAATGTCGAAATCCTCACCACCCAAGTGAGTGTCACCGTTGGTGGACTTGACCTCGAAAACACCAGCACCAATGTCCAAAACAGACACATCGAAGGTACCACCACCGAGATCGAAAACGGCAACAACCTCACCGTCGTTCTTCTCCAAACCGTAGGCCAAAGCAGCGGCAGTTGGCTCGTTGACGACTCTCATGACGTTCAAACCAACAATCTTACCGGCATCCTTGGTGGCTTGTCTTTGGGCGTCGTTAAAGTAAGCAGGACAAGTGACAACAGCGTTGTTGACAGGCTTGTTCATGTAAGCCTCAGCAGTCTCCTTCATCTTGTTCAAGACGAAACCTCCGATTTGTGGAGGAGAGTACTTTTGGCCTCTGGCCTCGATCCAGGCGTCACCGTTCTCGTGCTTGACGATCTTGTATGGGACCTGGTTCAAGTCTCTTTGGACTTCCTTGTCCTCGAATCTTCTACCGATCAATCTCTTGGTGGCGAACAAGGTGTTCTCTGGGTTGACAACAGCTTGACGCTTGGCAGGAATACCAACCAAACGCTCGCCCTCCTTGGTGAAAGCAACGATGGATGGCGTAGTTCTGCCACCCTCGGAGTTCTCAATGATTTTTGGGGTCTTACCTTCCATCACAGCAACGGCGGAGTTGGTGGTACCCAAATCGATACCGATAACTGGACCGCTTGGAGCGGTGGATTGGTGACGCACAAAACGCTTAGCAGCGTTCTGACAAGAGTTTCTAGCAGCCAACATAGTGTATGTGTGTGTTAGTGTTGAATGAAGTAGCAAGTATTTTTTTTTTTGGGTGGCTTTCGCGGCCCTCGGCCTTTGGTATTATACTCTATACTGAAAAATTTCGCGCGGGTTACCCGGCCGACGAGCAGAAAGTTCCAGAAAAATCCCGAAAAGCACACCGTCATATATGGGTGGAGCCCATGTAAATTGATGTGGGTGGGATGTTTTTTTTAGGAAAATACTAGTGTGAAATGAAGCTTGAAGAGAGGGATTTGTTTAGGTTAAACTAGGGAGCATATAAAATATTAGTGGACGAGTTGCCTCTTTCCGTGTATTTGGGGGGTTGCGGTATTTCGCCTGCCATTATTGCCACCACGTCTGTCCAGTCCGGGCCGGTACTCGACCGGAGCCGCACTCGCCGCACTTGGTCAGTTGGTCACTTCTTTATTTCGAGTATTTTAGTAGACGGTTCGCGCACGCCCATTGGACGGCATATAATAAGTAAATATGGTAAAAGTTAGGCTGTTAGTTTCAAACTTGTTACGTAGTTACGTACTGACTAACCTGGTACAGTTTGGGGGTCAGAGACTCGATTACTGTTTGGCGCTAGGAAACCTTAGGTGTATTAGTGTAATTTTGTTGATTGTATTTTAGTTGATTGCATTTTTTAGTTTGATTCCTATTTATTTTGCAAATATAGTTGGGGCTAATAGGTTTGAAAGGTGCTGCAAATTAGTACTTCCTCTCAGTGTAGATACAAAATAATGTGCAACTAACGAGAGATCGCTTCCACTGAAAAGTTCATTACTCATGTATGTGTATGCACATGGAAGCGAGATATAATTATATGAGATCAATTTACTTAATTAGAAACTTGGAAATTAACCGTGGCTATAATCAAATGCCTTGCTTTATACTACTTTTAAATGGGTTTATTCAAAAAGGACCGGATAAAATGTACCGGCAAAACTAGAATTCGCGTCCGGCTGCAAGTGACAGAGCCAACTAATGAGAGGCTACTGTAATGTGCGGAAAGAACCATAATTAAACATTGCGAAAGCCAAATTCGAAAACTTACAACTTTTACCTTTTTCAGGAATGCTAAGCAATGCTAATTGATGTGATGTTCTATATGACCTGAGCTGCACGCCCTATGGGTACTTAACGGAGGTTCATTTCTTCAACAAAAACCCTTTCGTCGGGGTTGTCTTGGTATAAGCTTAATATTTGAAATACCTTGAATTCTTGTTTAAATATTTTTGCGCACAAAACACAGCACATTTCAATAAATCCTATGCATACTTGCTTCTTGTAGGGGGTGTTTAAATATTTGCGAACAACTGGTGTGAAATTTAGTTGGTCGTGTGCTCGGCCTCTACTGTGATGATATACATAGGGGTACGGTTTACAGCCCAGCAGAAACACCAACTTTAAGAAAGCTGCGGGGTTATTTGCCTTTTAAGGGAATTACCCACGTAATTATAATATAATTAGAAGAAAAGAATTGGAAAAATTTCTTCATGGGGATAAAATTGGTACACCCAAACAATTATCATTCGCTTCAGTAATTCTGGTCGAGTGCGGCATACAGCAGTGCCAAGATACAATTGTCTTTTTGAGCCAGACGAAAAGAGAAAGAAGTTGACGACAAAGATAAGACGATCTCTCTTGGTTTTTGTATTGAAATTGATAATAGTTTTCTTTTTGAGTGTATTTTTATTTGTTTCCATGGAATCTCCACTAATTTGTGTTAGTTACAGCTTCCTCCAGTGAAGCTACCACTGAATTTATCTAAACTTTTTTTCTAAGTTGATGTTTTTACCACCATAACCTTTGATAAACAGGAAATTAATGAATATTGCGATAAATTCGTTCACCTCCTTGAATCTACCAGGCATGTACAAAGCGACACAATTTGAACAATTCATGTAAATGTGGGCTTATTAGGGGACAAATATCCTCATGGGCTCAGGTCAACTTACCTGTAGTACGGTAATATTTTAGTGTGGTAATGTTAGGTAGTGCAGTTCAAAATTCGGCAATTTCTGGCCAAATTTAGCAATGCTAATTAGTGTAAGGCAATGTAATTTAACCCTTCATTGTTCGCCACTTGAATTTTGCCCCTCAAAACTTTGCCACTGAAATTTGCCGCCAACAACTTTCCTTCAAAATCACTTCAAAAGCACACTAATTTCGTTAATTTATTTACAGACGTACCGTCTCCCATTCAAAATACCAGAATACGTCGAGGCTCGATTTCGTCTTTTTCTCAAAAACAGACTTAATTACAGCACCAACATCACCAACACATTGGGAACGCGGTACTTATTACAAATACGTCGATAGAAATTAAATTCGACGTCTTTTGGTGTAGTAACATCCACAGGGGTTGAATTCTCCAGAAATTTAGTATTGGGCGAGCACCCTCTTTATAACGATATGTGGTAATAAGAACTCCTATCCATCTAATTCTTTTCTATCAAGGAACCAATATAGTTCCCCGCACATACAGCGTGTATAGTTGAAATCAATATCTCTAGCGATTTGCCAAAATAGGGTATAATACATTTATCTTTAATCTAAAAATACAGAGCGGCGCCTGTCTTCTAATGACCGCGCCTGGTATCGATTTTTCGTTTTCAGTACTCATGTACTTTTTTTCTCTTTCCAAGCCCATCTTCTCTCCTGTTACTTGGAGCTAGCATTCTGGACGTATGCATCGCAATCATAAGCTTAGATATCTTGGCGTAAATCCTTTTCAACATTAAGAACTTAACAGCTCTTGTACACGCGAATATTAGAGAACAGTGGTATTTTGCCATTTCACAGGCCCATTTTCTATTTTCTTCACTCCATCAAATCGTTGGGAAGGTTCCCGTTCATCACCCACGTGAGAGACTTATCGCCTCGGAATTCTTCAATGAATTCCTGGATCTCCTCCGCAGTCTTGCCATACTTTTGCATTCCTCGTTCAATGGCGTCACAGAGCTTTTTTCTGCGTTGAAACCTCTTGGACTCCTTGGACCGAGAATCACCTCTCCACTCATGTTTTCCATATCTCTCATCCATTTCTCTTAATGGTGGTTGCCCGCGGAACCCAACCGTGAACTCGTCATAAATCTCCTTCACAGTCATTGGATTGTGAAGGAAATCAATGGTAACCTTGGGCTTTTTGCGCCCACTCATATTATCCATACTAACCACCTCTAGACCTGGCATATCCACATCTGACATCGAACGCTTTCCATCTTGCAGTTGCTGATCTTGGTGGATTTGCAGTTGCAGTTGCAGTTGTTGCAGGTTCGGATTCTGGTTCTGGTTCTGCTGTTGCAGAGGTGAACCGTGGTCTTGCAACTGCCCATGTGATTGTTGCGAAAGGGATTGTTGCCTTTGTACTTGCTGCTGTTGCGAGTGTTGGGAATGCTGGGAATGCTGAGAGCGTTGAGAATGCTGGGAATGCTGAGATTGGGGTTGATGCTGAGGATGTTGTTGTTGTGTTTGCGGCTGCGGCTGCAGTTGCAGCAGTTGATGCTGGTTTTGCAGCTGTTGGAGCAGATGTTGGAGATGCAGATGGTGTTTTGACATCCTGTCAACCATCGAGTTGCTGCTGCTATTGCTGCTGCTAATGTTGATGCTATTGCTATTATTGTTGTTGTTTCCGTTGTTGTTGTTGTTGTTGTTGTTCGCGTTGGCGTTGTTGCCATTATTGGGGTTGATGCTGTTGCCATTATTGTTGGCGTTGTTGTGATTATTGGCCGGAGCGTTGCTGATCTTGGAGAAGGGCCGTTTCCTCATTCGCTTGCCATGATGAATATCAGACTTCGCCTGTGCTTGTACTGCGGCTTGGGCTACCTGGTGAAGCTGAGGATCCATATTACTATCTAGCAGCACACCAGGAACACCGACTGTGCTCCCGACAGAAACGACACCGGGCGACAGTAGCGAATTAATGCCACTAGTGACATCGTGTACTGGGTCATGTACCAGGTCGTGAACGCTATCTGCGAGGGAATCATCGACAGAGTCGTGGGCATCTTCAACGTTGAATGGGTCGCTAGACTGGAGGGCTTGGAGCAGATTAGCAATCTGGGCCACATCTTTGTTGTGGAGCAAGTCTATTAGAAGCAGAGTCAACTTTTCAATCTTCAGATTCTGGAAGTCGAGTACATGGCGGAAATACGCCATATCCTGGTTCACCGTGGCAACATCGTTCTCCATCTTTCCTATTGAGTCAACAATTTTAAGCTGTGTCTCCTGGAATGGGAGAATTGCAGGGCCTTGTGTGAGTTGCTGGAAGCTTCCAGGGTGATGATCGCCCGCATGACCATGTTGGTGATGAAGCAGATGATGCGGAGGGATTCCATGATGCAGACTGTGCTGTGCACCATGGCCATGGGCCGAATGGGACACGAGACCCGAGCCATCGGTGCTTGCCGTAGCCAATGGATTGTCATCGACTGAAGACACATCACCGACCCTTGACGACACCAGGACTCCGGCCAGTGCACGCAGCAATGCCTCGATTGGTTCGAGCGGCGTGCCTGAAAGAGAATTGCCTGCCAAACCACCCGAGTTCATTTGCAAGGACGGGAATAGATTATGTGAGAGATAAGAGTGCGGCGCCCTTGGGTTTTACCTCGTTGTTTCGAATAATGCGTTTGACGAAGGTTTCAGATATTTTTGTTCTTGATCTTTTTTTTTTCTTTTTTCTCACGGAGCCTCGCTCTGTATATTCACCTCCAGCCTCAAGCTCCTAACTAAGCCTAGAATTGGGATAATTTTTTTCCTAGTGCGCGCTGTGACATCAAGAGACTTGCTTCTGCATCACGTGAGAAAGGGGGCCGGCTGTTTCCACCCTATATGCTGGCTGCAAAAAAGAAAAAAAATCCCCCTTTTCTAAGAAATGGTTTGTCTGGCGGGAAAATCATGTCTTTTTCTTCTGGAAAGGTTTCGTTCAGTAGACTTTGCTAATCAAAATGGCTTGCGTTATTCAGGCTGAAACAAGAGAATACCAGCCACGTAATCGCCAAGGTTGCTTCGCTGGCACATACCGGACCTGTAACACTATCTCAACGGGGATCCCTATTAATAGCATATTCATAACTTCTCAAAAGGTCCATTTTTTGGAGTGCTTCGACTTTGCCAGAGAAACACAAGGCAAAAATATCTTTTTTTTTTTAATCAAAAATGGGAAAAACAAGTCTGCCAAAGATAAAGTCACAAAAACATAATTCACAAAAGGCGAAGAAATGAAAAAGTGAACAAACGATCATAACCGTGTGTTTCGACCGTGGGCTTTTTCAGGACCCAAGGGGTATTTGTGGTGCTCAGACTTACGAAAAGTAACCACTATCGGTTTTGTTTTTTCAGACTTTTACTGAAAGTTTGCCGCTGGAGAAATAATTTTACATTATTTTTTAAATAAAGGAGAATTCCAAAAAGGCATATGTTAAAACAGTCACAAGAAAAATAAGGATCTTGTCGTTATCTTTTACCGCTGACATTGTGTTTCGGGACTGCGCGGAGTTTTCCAACCGTGCGGCTTGGCTCAGCGTTTTTTTTCGCGCAATAGTTCGCGTAGTGGGAAAAGTGATACGGCCATCTGATGGAGAGGCACCATGAAGTTCGCCATGAAATCGCCATGAAATCGCCATGAAATTCGCCTTCCAACAATTTCCAATTTCCAAACTTCCAAAGCGAGAATTTCAAAAAATGGAAAAATAATTTATTCTCCTACAGACTTCAAGGAATACTACTTTTCTTTTGCTCTACCACAGAGGAGTAAACCGGTATTATTAAACGGGCATTGTTATGCGAGCTACATATAAGTATGACGAGGTCCTGTAGCTTGGCCAGTGGACAAAGACTAGTTTCGACACCTGTTCAATTTCATCCCGGTTTACACCCTAACAGCTCTATTGATTCATTGGGATTATTTATGTGGTTTTTGTTTTCAAAGAAAAACATTTTGTTATAAAATATTGTGTTATAAAATATTGTGTTATAAAATATTTTGTTATAAAATATTGCATATTTTATGAATTCAAATATTGCTTACTTATGAAACCAAAGCAATCCTTTCTGGTGGGTACAAAGTGAATATTAACGACCAAGTGGAGCAAACACTCCACAATCCAAGAGGGTCACTTCCAACTAAGCGGTCTCTACAAGACTTCTTGATATGAACTAAAACTATTATTGTATTGAACATGAAACTGGATAAATACGAATCTATATGTACACGAGGAAAGAAAGAAAGGTTTGCGTCTACAAACAACCGACCCAAAGTTTTGTGGAATGAAGGAAAAGTTTATGCTTAAAAGATCCACCCAAAGCACTTTTCGTAAAACCACTTGATGGACTTAGGGTTACCCTCGGCATCTCTGATGGCCTTTTCTTCCTCGTCTCTCTGCTTGAAGGTCTCCTCCTCGGCATCAATGACGTCTCTGAAAGTCACCAAGTCAATATCCTCGGCTCTGCGGAACTTGGTCTTCATGATGAGCTTGTAACCAAAGAGAGCAATTAAGAAAACTGGAAGAATGATGTATCCAGTGATGAAAGTCTTGTATGGGAAGTCGTGGCCCAAGAACACAGTGTAGTTCTTGATGAGGATGACAATGCAACAAATGACAAATGCAAAATAGGTACCGTATGGCTGAAGAGGAGAGCGGTAGCACAAGTCCGTCTTTCTGCTGTAGCCTTGCACCTTAAGAGCCTTCATGAAACGCATGTGAAGAACAAGAATACATGCCCACGTGATCAAACCCGTCAAGGACACGACATTGATGAAGTATGTGAAAATGTCAGCAGAAGAAGAGCTGACAGTCATGAAAGCCAAACACGAGAAAAGAGACCCAAGAACAATTCCCCAGTATGGAACACCCATCTTGTTGGTCTTTGCAAAGAACTTAGGAGCGTATCCGGCAATGGCAAGACCGTACACAGTTCTAGAGGCAATGTACAAGTCGGAGTTGGCAGCAGAAAGGACAAAGATCAAGATACAGGCATTGATAACATGGTCCAACCCCTTAATCTTGGCGTTCTTGATGGCAATGACGAAAGGAGAAGCAGAAGCAGTGGAACCCTTGGCACCCAAAAGCAATTTGTCGTTGGAAGCAACACACATTCCCAAAAACAAGATGGACAAGATGTAAAAGAACAAAATACGGTAAAACGTCAACTTGATGGCCTTTGGAATGGCTTGTCTTGGTCTAGCACACTCGGCAAACGTGATACCAACCAATTCCGATCCAGTGTAAGCAAACGTGGCAGTGACAAGAACAGACATGAACGACAAGAAACGGCCCTTGTCTCCCTTAATGAGAATGTGCCTAGATTTGTCCTGGTAAATGTTGAACGCACCAGGGCTCTTCCAGTAACGGAACCCGAGTCTTTCCTTTGTTGGACCACCTCCCAAGGCAATCACCAAAAGCAAAATGATAAGACCGACACAAGTGAGAACCTTGAGACAAGACAACCAGAATTCAATTTCACCAAAGAACTTGACTCCGAGAATGTTGACCGCCACAATCACAACCAAAAAGATGGCAATCCACACACCAGCATTGACTTTGGTGGTGGGCACCCAGAACGACATGACAAGAGATCCGGCAACCAACTGGTTGGCAGGAAGCAACAAGTATTTGATCAAGTACACCCAACCACAGGCAAAACCAAGCGATTCGTCAACGTATCTGGTCATGTAACCAGCAAAACCATCAGCCAATGGCAAGAAGGTGGCCACCTCACCCAAAGCACTCAAAACCATGAAAACAACAAAACCAATAAGCGAATAAGCAATGAAGATTCCACCAGGACCGGCGTTTTTCAAAGCGGAACCAGTTCCGATCAATAAACCCGTACCCAAGGCACCTCCAATGGCAATCATCGACAAGTGTCTGGCCTCAAGAGCCTTCTTCAATTCCTTACCCTCACCAACTTGAGATTGGAATTGTGGGTTGGACATTTGTACTGTCAAGTTGTACTCGGCAGTGTGACGAGAGAGGGCATCGTCGGAGTCCGCGTGTTTCTCGATATCCTTCATGATTAAAGATTGATGAGAAGGAATAAAATACAAATGAATGCTAGAGAAAGGAGAAAATTAATTACCGAAAGTGGGGAATGGTTCGGCTATAAATGAAGAATTTTCAACGTGATCTACAGATGTTTTGATTGAGGCAGTTGATGCACGTTACCTATCCCGGGCATAACTATTGCAGGCATCATCGGCGCCAAGAAATTATACGTCTTCGCGCGGCTTGCACACTGACCCCACAAAAAGGCAGTCCGGTATCCAGGCGGTAGTATTTTGGACGGGCAAAATTGCTCAAATCGTCTGTTTTCTTGATTAGACTTGGGGGATATGGCGAAAACGGACGGGTGACCAACATACGCGTGGAAGGAATAAATGAGGGGCGAAGTCCCCAAAAGGTTAACTCTATTTCGGGGGATTTTAACCTATGAACACCAAAAATATCGGAGTCGCCTGGTTCTGTATGAGGCAACTCAAACAAGAAGACAAATGAGACGTATTTTTCCTGCACACCAAACTCCGATGCATACGGTGCACTGCCCGGGGCCTCGCAAAACAAAAAAGAAACCAAAAAATCCCGTCGTTAAGAGATAAGCTACCATTTGGATCACGCTGCAAAGTTTACAGTACAACCCGAACAATGGGTCCGAGGAAGTACTTGACACCTCAACCACGTGGGAGATCTACATACGGAAAGTTTCCGTGGAACTGGAACCGTTCTTCGTTGCCAGGGAAAAAACACAAATGCTGAAAAGCAATTGTCATCTCATGAGGCTGAAGTGTAAGCGAAGTCCGTAAAAAAACATCCCCAAGAAATACCCCAAAGAAGTCAAAAAAGCACCTCCCAAAAAAGCACCTCCCAAAAAAAAGCACCTGAGGAGTCAAAAGTTCGCGAGGCGTTTTCTTGGTTTTTACTGATAGCGAGACGAAACACCGCAGCGCATGCAGGCCCGGGGGACCTTTGGGAAATAATGCCGTGTGAGATAATGTGGGGAGGGGCATATGGACTTCCTCTAACCTCGGAGCTTGTTTTCCGATGAGGCTCCGAAAAATGTAACATGGACATTTCCGAGGCCACCGTGTATTCAAGATTCTGGCGCCGTCAAATGATTGAGCTCCGCACATGAGTCCCGTGATACATATGTGGGGATTTTGGGTTTTGGGAAACTTGAGCAGGATGTCCCGCTTTCGCAAGAATCTTGGTCACCATGCGTTTATCGCCTGTTCTTATCAGCTGACATTGCCGGCCTACTGGTGATGTCCGGGAATGGGTTATCTCGCGTGTGCAGAGTGCTGCCAAGAAATAACCTCCGTTGGAAAGAGTCTGATTCGTGCGCACCAAAAAACTTGATAACAGATAGTGATCCTGTGTCGGGGCGGAGTCCGCTCGATGTCCAACAATTGGGTATCCGCCAATGTCCGCCAATATCCGAGGTGATTGAGGTGGTTGAGGTTTCCGCCAATCTCCGCAAAGTCCGCAGACCCTGTTCGTTTTTTCTTGGTATTTGGCCCCACAACAATCGCATGGGTCCAAATCGTTATCAGTAAGTGCACTGTTTTAGGAAAAAAGAGAGCCAAGAAAAGGAAAAGGAGAGGGACAAGGAAAGGGAAAAGGAAAGGAAAGAGCAAAAAGAAAAAAAGAAAAAAGAAAAAAGGAGATAACCTTTCAAAGATCGTGCTTTATGCTGGCCATCTGTAATGGCACGTGCGCTGAGTTGGCATTCATTATGTTTCTCTTGTTTCCTTTCTTTCCCTTTCCCGTTTCCTCTCTTTTTTTTTTTTCTTTTTTCGTAAACGCTCCATTACGAGGTGTACGGTGTTTATTGCCCGATAAGCGAATGCGCCGGTGTGCTAATCAGATCGCAGGGCAAATAACGTACTCAACTGGAAACTTTTAACTATCGCAGTATTCATCTCGCTGATTATGAAGATTTCTCAGATCTTAGCGCACTCGATGCGCTAGTGCACCACAAAAATCGCTAGTTTACCCCAAATAGCTTCCTTTTAGTGAGACCCTGGAATCTTTATCATAAATAGGTTCGCCTAGCACCGATTCGCCTAGCACCTATTTGTGGAAGGGAAAAACCATCACTACTAATTACTCTAAAAGAGCTGGTCTCATTATGGTTTCATACAACGAAAAAGACACAAAGCTGGGCTTATACTCGGTGGATATCGAGCAGGTGGCATCACCCAACAGAAACTTCATTTCTTCAGGTGCTAAAGATTTCGACGATAAGCTTGACGTGGAGAAATATGGAGAAACAAAGAGAAAGTTATCGTCTCGTCATGTTTCTCTCATGATTATTGGCCAAAGTATCGGAACAGGTTTGTACATTGGTTTGAAGACGCCTTTGAGACAATCTGGGTCGCTTTCGCTTTTTGTTGGCTTTGTTCTTTGGGCTGTCACTATGGTGTGGCCTTTGATGATGGCCGTGGGAGAAATGTGTTCGTATTTGCCCATAAAAGGATCATTTTTGCACTATGCTGCTAGATGGCTCGACCCGGCGATGGGATTTGCTGTCACTATCATCTACTGCTACACTTCGCTAATGTTTTTGTGTGTTGAGGTGGTTGCATTTGCAGCCGTCATCAGTTATTGGACAGACGCGTCGCCGGCCATATTCATCACCATTGGGTTGGTGTCGATCTTATTTTTCAACGTGTTTGGGGTCAACTGGTACGGCGAAATCGAGTTTTTCTCGTCTATCCTCAAGGTGATTCTTATCATTGGCCTTATGTTTTTCAGTTTGATCGCCATGTGCGGAGGAAACCCTAAAGGCGACGCATTTGGGTTCCGTAACTGGAAAGAAGGCGGCCTTTTCCGCGAGTACCTTGTTTCTGGGTCCACCGGAAAGTTTTTGGGCCTCTGGAACGTGCTTATTTATGCTGCCTTTGCCTGTGGAGGAGCTGATATGTTGGGTATGATTGCCGGAGAGGTGTCTCAGCCAAGAAAAAACATTGCTCTTGCTGCCAAGAGAACCTACATCAGAATCTACTTGTTTTATATTGGAGGTATCTTTTTCATGAACACCTTGTGTTCTTCCGTCAACCCGGACTTGATTGCTTCCGCACATATGGCAGGTGCAGCTTCTTCGCCTTGGGTCATTGGTATTAAGTCCGTGGGTGTGCATGGATTGGATTCCTTGGTCAATGCCGTGGTGATGACTTCTGCGTGGTCTTGTGGAAACGGGTTCACTTACGGTGCTGCTAGAAGTGCATACTCTGCGTCTTTGGCAGGCTACCTTCCTCGGATTTTCTCCAAGTGTTTGAATAACGGATGTCCTATTGTGGCGGTTTTGTTCTGCATGCTTGTGGGCTGTTTGTCATACATGAGTGTTTCTGAAACTTCCAACACCGTATTCAACTGGTTCATCAACTTGTCCACGACGGGTTTGTTGTGCACATACTTGGTGATGTGGATGTGTTACTTCAAGTTCAGAAGAGCGGTGGTGGCGCAGAACTCCGACCAATTGGAAGACAAATACTTCAAGGTGCCCAAGTTGATGTCGCCATGGTTGTGCTACTGGGGAGCATTTTTCAACTTGATTGTTCTTGTGTTCAACGGATTCTGGGCCTTTTTCCCGGGAAACATCACCGCAGCCAATATCATCACGTCCTACTTTGCCCCGGTGTTTTTTGTGATTCTTTTCGTGTGCTGGAAATTCATCAGAAAGACTAAATGGAGATCCGACATAGAAGCTGATATCACTACGGGTAAGCTTGAGATTGACGAGGAGGAGGCTTTGGAGAGAGACGAGCTTGAGGCCACGCCCAAAAAGAAGGGTGTTTTCTGGAAGATCTGGTATAAGACTTCGGATATTCTCTTCAACTAGGGAGGTGACCCCTAATATGTATTTTACTATCCTTACTAATGATATACTTTTATGAGCCGTTTTTGATCGTGAATCGACAACCCGTTTTATTGTTACCTGCTTTGTGGAATCGCCATACAATTGTTTTCGATACTGTACTCTAATAGTAGAGCAATTGAGGCCATAGAAAGCGTTAAAAACTGCTTACAGGTTTGTAGAGTGCCCAAAAAGAAACCGCCGATCAGTGTTGGGGCCACGCTTTATTAATTAATAAAGAAATTTAGTAATTGATAATGCCACTGAAAACCAGTGAAAATGAACAGGTAGATAAGTAGATGAATATTGTAAAAACCAAAGGGAAAAAGAGACCCCAGAATGAGATGATAGCAGAAATAGTAGAAAATATAACCATCAAAGAAATGGAAAGGCAAAAAGATACATTATTCAAAAATTATTCACTTCGTTATTAAGTAATAATGCGTGGCCAACACTGCCGCAGATCACGAATTTGATCTGGAATTTTTTCATCTCTGACGCGTGGAAAATCATTCTATTGTTATTAGTGTCTGACCCGTTGTATTAGTCAATTTCATGTGCGAATTTTATGAGTGTGTGGACGTGAATAAAGTTTTTTGTGTCCTTCCACATTGTTCGATTCAGCATATGTGATACTGACGGTGAATTTCCAGTTGTTCAATCAGATGTATTCTTTTGTAAACTCGAAGGTTTTGTCCCATCTAGATCTGTCTAAAACGGGGTTAAGACCGCAAATAGTTACCTAGCGGAGTCTTCGCTAGTACTCACTAAACAAGAACGCGACAGAGAGCGGGGGCCAGAAGAAGAACATCTTTTTGTTATTAAAGCAAAGATGCAATAAAAATAATTTGCAATAAGCTTGAAACTAAGGTACTACGGGTGAGCTCTTGTAGACGCTTAGCTCCAAATTTGAAACACTCGAGACTTTATTCAAGACCAATTCAACTTGGTATGAAGGTGATTTCCCTTACAGTGGGAAATTTTTTTCATGGCTGTTGCATTAAATTACTGTTTAGGGCCACTCGTGTATTATGGTACACACACGATAATGTTCGAATATGAAGTGGAATTTTGAATACTTCCATCTTGGAACCACTTTCCCCTTCTTTTTCCCAGTGAAAAATTTAGTTAAATCAAAAGTGAAGTAGGAAGTTACAGAAGTCCAACTATAAACATTATCCATAATAGTCACATCCCTACAGTCGGATAGACAATCCAACAATTACCCCACCAGAAAAAACAGTACTTCAAAAATTCGAAATTCAGTACTTCAAAAAAATGGTATATTTTTTATACAAGTTCCATGATTCAACTGTGGTCTTACCTTTTTGTGGAATTGCCAAAACGGGTATTACTGTATATAAGCCCGTCACAACATACTGGATATAGCCATAAACCCTCTAGAATACAATCCAAGCGTTGTCGTAAACACCAGCTAAATATACCTGATTGCTGCACTAAAAGTACCCGTATCCACACCAAAAAGTTTCGCTAATGTAATTCTGAACTTTTAACATCCCTAAGATAAACCCCATAGAAGGGCCTTGGCCTTAAATTTAAATATTCTCATCTCTGTGATTTTACACGAATTGAAGCGAGCGCGATTATTTTAGGGTCCCCGGTAAGTTTTAGAGCATGCCGGCCAGGCGTTGCGCCCACAATTCACATGTAATACAGTTGTCCAGATTCATTCTCCATACATCAGTACACCATGCCGGCCCAAACACCAGAATAATCACTAAAACAATATTCATATTCCCAAACCTAAAAATTGTTGGTGAAAGGTCTTTTCTGTTAACCTGTTGTTTATTTATTACTTTCCGACACGTGTGGTGATAGTCGCATAATCATCGCATCTGCGCATTTATATGCACCACTTCATTCCCGATGAGGTAATATTTCCATCAGACAGTCCAATTATTTGATTTTGGATCCACATTCATCTGGCCAAAAACCCTTCTTTTTTCCCCGTTGTTGCGCTTAACCTAACAAAAAACAATGACTACTATCGAGCTTTGTCCTGCTTTAACCGATAAACTCATATCGCTCAATATAAGTGCACTACCAGACATCCCAGCCCCGCAGAGTAATTTTCCATGTGCTGTCCAAGAAGACGAACTTCTCCAAAAGATTAGTCCTTTGTTCAGCGTGGATAAAACGGTTTACGGGGGTCGCGGTTGTTTTGCCAAAGCGTACATCCCTAAGAACACTACGGTTCTTTCCGTGAAGGTGCCGGTGGGAAGTTCTGTGGCAAGACCATTTCGTAAAGAGGTGTGCACGTGGTGCTTCCATTACGAAGATGGACGTACAATGAAGTCGAGACTTTTGGACAAAATTTACTTCTGCTCGGACTCTTGTCGGTCAGAATTCACGACCCATGATGATGACGGTACTCTTACTGCCACGATTTGCGCGGCCGAGGACTTATACGTGAAATGTGCGGGGGACATCTCTGAGGACGAATTTCCTACTGATGAAAGTGAGCTTTTACAAGTTGTAGACGAGAAATGGGACTCGGTAAAGGACTGGGAAACTCGTGTTTTCCGTATGAAACCATCAAAAAGGCAGCACCATTACCCCAAGGTGACCACGGACGATTATGCTGAGATCAGATACGTTCTCAGTACTCTCCATAATATTGCTCGTTGTGATGCACAGGAAAAAACCCTAAAATTGGCCAATTTGTCGCTGAGCGACATCCCGTTCTTGGAGGAAATGTCACGGGATGAAGCCATGCGGTTTGAGATCGAGGCCTTCAACATTCTTCAATCTTCCGAGATGGATAAGGTCAAACGGTACCCGTACCTCATGATGTCTTACATAAACATCTATAAGTTTGTTCGGTTGGTGAGTCCCGCCAGCTGGTTGCCTTTTGTGACCCCGCAGAACATTAGAGACATCATTGGACGCAATCTTACCAATGCTTTTGGCACCTGGTCTCCCACCACACAAGAAGGCGAGGAACGCGAGTACTTTGGCTTTGGAGTGTATCCATCTGCATCGTTTTTTAACCATTCATGTGGAAATAACGTGAAGAAATTGCGGACGGGTTCTGGATATGACTTTGTGACCTCCACCGATGTTTTACCGGGCGACGAGTTGTGTATCAGTTATGGTATTAACGGTGACGAGACCGTTACCCAAAGACAAGACTCTTTACGCGAATGGTTTTTCGTGTGCGGGTGTAAAAAGTGTACACATGAGTTGGGGCAGTAGAATTATAGGTGGTGACTACAGAAGGCGGATATTAGCATTTAACAGCATTTGATAGCATATATTAGCATATATTAGCATTTACATGATTGAGCATATGGTTTTAGAGGAGTGTAGGAGTCTTTTTGATGGTATATTCCAGGTTTTCCTGAAAGGGCCCGGAAATCACGGTGTTTGAAGAAGACCGTTATCTCTAAATGTTGAGGTTTTGTCAAATCTAGTGTGTTTTGTCCCCCCTGTTATTCCCAATGTGATTATACTGCAGAGTCACTTAAATGGAAGACCCCATAAATTAAAGTAATGAGATGGGGTGTGTATGTAGTTTTTTGTAAAGAAATCTTTGTTTTTGGGTTCCGTCATTCTGTTTGTACCAAACAACGATGATTCAAGGCGGTAGAAAGCATTGGTGGTGTAGAGCCATCATGTCAATAATCCTGAGCCAGTCGTTTGGATGCGAACACAGCATTATGGAAATTGGGTTGGAAAAGTAGAGATTTTTAACAGAAAATATCATATTTGTGCCTCGTTCATAATAAATGTTTGGCTTAGACTTCAAATATTCACACTAGTGGATATATTTTTGTTTCCCAATTCCCTTGCTCAGTCCTATTAGGTGTGCTCACTGAGTAATACGATGGTGCACTTTTTCTGTGACAAGACCTACTGGTGGAGTTTAAAGTTAGTAGAGTATCAAAAAGGCTTCTTTATATCTCATAGGCCCTTTTTTTGTGAAATATTGACATTTAATGCAAATTATATGGCCCCATAAATCGCTGAAGAGAAATAAATGACCGCTCCACATTAAGTTATACACGGGGATGTTTTTACATGGTTTCAGTACCAACTTTTAGTCACCCGTGGGATTTACTGGGATTTTGTTACTATAAAATCCCGAAAAAAGAGAGTATCTTATGGTTTTGGTAGGTTTTCTGTATGAAATAGAGGTGATCAATAATTCACCATTGGCATCACGTGAGGCCTTATGGGTTCCAGTGTGGCATATAACACTGCCGAGATATGAAAAATTGCAATAATGTTTCAAAGCAGAGAATGAAAAAATAGGAGAAAAATGAGAAAACTTTTTTTCAGAAACATTTCAATACATATCATTTTCTAACTCCGTAACCATTTATGTTATTCCGTCGGTGAATTCTATATTCGTATGGGTATTATTTCAGCGCTAGCCTCGCAATTTCTAGTCTCTACTTTAACTAGATCCAGTGATTAAAATCTAACACAGAATAAGTTCCATTTTCTCGCCCAATTCAAATGGTTTAGTAATTTAAGGTGTGATTCAAAAGAAAAAGCGAGAGTTTTGCCAATCCGGGAATTGATTCAAAGGGGGTTTGCAGGGGAAAATATTCTTCGTGTGTGATATTTGGTCATCTGTTGTGTGAGGTAATTTAGTGTAAAGCAATGTAAAGCAGTGTAATGTAAGGTAATGTCGTGTAAGGCAGTGCAATGTAATGCCAAGCAGTGTAAGGTAATGTGGTGTAATGTAGTGCAATGCAATGCAAACCCCTTTCAGGATTTGCCACATGAATTTTGCCACTCAAAAATTGCCACCCAGCTAATGCCACCACTATCGCCACTGAGAATTTGCCACTGAGACCACCCTCAAATTGCTCTCAATTTGGTATATTACCCACAGAATTAGCACCTCTCATACAAAAACTGAAGTTACCTCGAGCCCCGATTTTGTCCTTTTTGCCAAAACACAAGTTATCACTATAAAAATTATATCATTGAGATTCTAGCGAAGTCCTTAAAACCTCTGTAGCTTTAGTTTTTCTAATTCGACTTTTTTAAAGATGTTAGTCCGTAAAGTAGTCAAAACCTACTGAAGTATAGTGGCCAAATATTATCGCGAAGCTGCAAACGTTCGCGTTCCCTCTTTATAACGATATTCAAATGACTACTGTAGAGTTCTCCAGTAGTTTTCTTTATTCTTAGAGGAAGACGATAAATATTCTTTTCTAGTATGAATTAATATTGCTATTCTTTAAAGTTGACAAAAAGGAAATATTTCCGGCCCTTGTGAAGAATTTCTAGGCCCTAAGCCTAACCCTCGAGTGAGCGAGAACATCTGATAAGGCCCGTGATCCTATTGAACTAAGGAAAAAAGAGCATAAAAATTAAAGGTTCGGACCCTTATTCTTATCAATGTTTACTTGTAACACTCTAAATAAATTTGGCCATAGTAAGTTCCAATCGAGTTTCAATTATATATTTCGAAGAGCACAATAGTTCTAAAGCTGTAGAAAAGTATTTAGTGTTTTTATTGAATTCGCGCACAAAAGAAATATTTACAAAAATTCAAATAAACTAAAAAAATGATAAAATACAATATTTAAGTTAAGTAATAAGACTAGCCAAATAAAAACACTTTGAACAGTTAACTACTTTATGTCGTTTTTACAAATATGGCAAAGACGTTGTTGTTGACGAGAAAGCTTGTGTTTAATACTTGCTTGACTCTACCGGGAAGCGTGTGAGAACACTAGAACTGAATAACCCGTAGAAAAAAGAGCAACCACTAACTTTTGCCGATTTTCATGATTATTTTCTGAATCTCACAGTCAAGTATAAATTTAAAAAGAATGAAATTGAACAAGAGAAAAGTTTTTGGTAAGAAAAAAGTACGAGAAACCTAATGAGTCTGGGGCTTTAGTGTAGGAACAATTTTTTTCATCTCCGGGGAATTTTAGTGTAGACCCGACACTTGAGCAATACATCCTTTAATCCACTTTTGTAAACTTTCCAAAGAAAAATAAAATAATCCCATTTCTTCTGGTATTTAGAATCACTTTATACACACCCTCATACCATCTCGGGCCTTTTCGTCTTTTTTGCAGACACATTTAACGAGACAATACTATCGACGAGATTGAAGGGTGATGATTACAACAAACTACGGCAATTTCATCGAAAAAGACTTGAAGATTCCCAAAATAGTCCCTTATAATAAATCTAGACCGAATATGGGTGTGGTTGAGTATTATATTATGATATAAGCAGACAACTTCTTGGTATCTATTTGCGAGAAAATTACATTTAGATGCCCTATCTGGACGAGGATAATGAACTATGTGATCAACCAGAATAGCTATCCTTTGTGGGAAAAATACTTCATACTGCGAGCACAGTCCGTTTTGACATAAATTACATTATCCCGAGACTCCAGATATCTTTCAAACCCGAGAGAAAAGCTTTTCAAAACTTGCAAAAAGGGTACGTCATTACTTACTGAAAACAAAGAGTTTTTATATGCCATAAAAACACTCAAGACAAGTTAAATTGCTTCACTGATACCAATTTTGCATCTGAAACTGGCACTAAAAGCAGGCCCACATCTAACTCTCTTATCATGTATGGAAAATTCCCGTGAGCTGGAAGTCAAAGCTCAGACAATGACCTTAAGAGATAGACCCGAAAACCCGATAAATTGTAACCATTTTTTCTACACCACAATCTCTCCATGTATACATTCATCTATGTATTCTAAACACCCAAAATCACTTAGTGAAATCAAATCCTTCGTAGAACCTTTTAAACTTTTGACACTCAGACGTTTCCTGGGCGGTGGTCTGTTTGCACCTGTCCCAATTGACTCTTTTCGGTAGTCTCAAGAGAAACGCCAACACTCTTCTAGGAAACTGCAAATCTATACCTTTGTCCTCCTCCAAAGCAGTAACATAATATACCTTTGAACCATCAGAAAAAACAGTGAATTGAATGTATCTTTGACCGTCAGTAACCGCTGATCGCGTCTCGTCCGTATCCAGGTACTTGCGAAAGTTGAGCTTAGAATTCTGGTCAAATGTTTCATTGTTGATGCGACATTTTTCATCTAGAGACCTCTCAAACATTCTCCCAATGAGACCTTTGGGCAATGGCACCATTTGGATGTGGAAATGGACGTTTTCCGGCCGGCTGATCTCGTAGAACACCACGTCATAGCCTATTGAACCAAAAGCATCTGCTAGTGACTGTTTATACAGGTCAATCTCGGCCGTCACATCCCCAACCTCGGGCAAAGTCGGTCTATGCTCAATGGGAATGACAATAGCGTGTCCTGAGAAGTTTAGGTCGCGATTTGGCCGCGTCAATGGTCCCTTGGCAATGGTCAAGTAGGAATATTTGCCAATAGACACAATCATATGGGTTTCAAGCTTCGGGTTTGAAAGACAGAAAAAACATTCGGAAGGTGCCACCACCTTGACTCTTCTGGCTGCGGATTGGTCGTTTTTGGAGTCTCCATCGAGCCTTGTGCCATCATTTAATCTCAGTAGTTTGGCACTTGGACCGTCAGTTTCTTCTTCGCGCACACGCTTGGATTGCTCGTCGAAAAACGGATTTTTTTCGCTTGTGGAGATTTCATCGTCGCCAGTATCGATTCCAAAAGCGTAAAACCACTTGTTTCCGGTTCCTTCACGTGCTAGCGAGATGAACCGGTATCCTCTTTTTGGGGTCCAAGGAACTGCACTATGCTCATAGAACTTGCCCATTTCAGACCCGGCAGCGAAATGGTATCTTGGCTGTAATTGCTTGACAATACCATCTACCACACGGTCACCCACCAAAGTAAGACGCTGGTGGGCTGCAACGCAATATGGCCAATTATAAGTGAAAAGTACATCTGCCTTAGCAGTAATATCTATGTTATTATCTGGGTCAGTCTCTGCAGGCAAGGAATCGTTGAAAAACGCCAAGGTGATGCCGGTTTCAAGTTTCAAAACCGCACTTTGGGTACTTATACAAGTATAATTGGGCCCCACATCAACAAATTTAGACGTGGTGTCTTCTTTGGTGGAGCCAAAGAAATATGTAGGGGCATCGGGCACTGTAGCAGGCGATTCTGCAGGAAAAGAGCTTCCTAATAGTATAACAGCCAGGAACGGGCCGTTTTTTGCATGTTGAACGTTCGCTTTCTTGATTATCAGGTCGAGGTTATCCGCACCTGGATATAGCACCAAGAACTTGGACTTCATTTGTGTATTTGGGGGTTGGTTATGGCCTAGTAGATTGCAAGATACGGTTTGGAGATAAAGAGCTCATCGGGCGTGTGTGCAGGATGAACAGAGGATGATATGATTCTGGTTAAATATCACAAATCACGGGGTAAAATAGAGATAAAGTAGTGGGTATGGACTAATAAAGTGAAAAGGGTTATGTTAATCTGTGTAAATTGTCTTTTGGTGGAATAATGGGGGAGTAATTGCATATGGAGATGAAGGATGTACGGATGTGATACACCCAACTCAGTGCTATTTTGGAGTTGGAATATTTTAATGTCAGCATGTAAAATTTGGCTTCCAAACCCGTTTAATCGATTTCAAAGCAGGGAATTAGGACATAACTCTCAAGATACAACCCAAAACACCAGAAATTGACCAAAATTCGCCGGGGTCCAAACTGCCGACCTAAGCTGGTGCACGGGTGTTTAGGTCACACAATAATCTGAATTCCTGGATATAGCATTAATAATAGGAATAGAATAGAAGTGTTACTTGAATGATCAAGATTGTCAGAGATAGCCTGGTGGATATGCAGGTGATAGAAGTAGCAGTTTATGAGAATGACAGTGCTATATGAATAGGAAGTCCACTGTATTCAATGTCATAGAATTGTAAAGGATCACCATCAGATAAAGGTAATGATATGACAATTGTATATTCGGTAAAATGACTTATCGTGCAACATACCTAGGAGTATTATGTGTTTATATAGTTTTTTTTAGATCAAGCTTACTGAGACAATGCACCTCAAGGAAATGTTAACGCCAACTAACACGACGTATGAAAACCTTAGAAATTTGAATTGGTTTGTTAAGACCGTCAAGAAGGCATATTCTTTTAGACGGCGTGAGTCACTGACGGGTGGCACTCTCCTTCCCCTTAGGAAAAAATAAATGAAGAGGGCGTTAAGTGAGACTAATCCTATGGGGCGATGTCAGAATAGTTTGAGTTTTTTAACAGGTATATG